>ML824744.1:49565-70612 GCA_009831015.1 Picea engelmannii | reverse complement strand
ATCGTTTTGCTCATGTCTTCGGTTGACTGGTAACTGGTCATACCTTGATCCAAAACTTCAACTTCATTGTTTCTGTCTTCTGAGAGAGCCAAAAGGTGCGCTGAACTAGGGTGCATCTGAATATCTTCTCCTTGAGCGAGATGTTCCATCACAAGGTGTTGGATATGAGAATTAGGGTTTCTGCAACTGCTTCTGCTAGTAACCCTAGCTATAATGTTTTGGAAGCTGCTCCTGCTAGTAACCCTAGCGACAGTTCCTCAACGAGCTCAATATCTAGCGGCTATGCTTCCTTCTAGCGTTTTAGGCTGAATGAAGGAGGTGTGGGCCCATAACCTGTTAGAATATAGAAGACTGTGCTTGTTTTACCATTGACGATACCCTCGTCACCCAACCATAGGCCGAAGCCACCCTCTGAGCACCTTGACCTTGACAGAGAAGAGAATCCTGGTAGCAATCCAATAGCCAAGAGAGGCTAATGCACCAAGCAAGAATAGAAACCAAGCTGATCAGATAATCCCACCCAGAAGCTAGCACACACTTTCCCAGAGACTTGCGCACAAGACTTCCACTGTGTTGCACAGATCCAGTTCTCTCTGCAACTGCTGAGATGTGAATAATGAGAACTAGCGCCCTGTATTTATAGTAGTCTGGGCAGGCTTACTGGGGCTGACTTCTCCTCCTGGGTACTAATAAATTCATATTAAATATATTTCTGCAGTCGACAACTTGTCTAGGGTTTCCTTCACTTCTTTGCTTCCTTTCAGAATATTCTAATCTCGTCATAGGTCACAATAGAGGTTCATACCTCTCGAAGCTACCATAATATTAACACCACTGTCTATCGTCAGTTGATTGGATCACTCATGTATTTGGTCAATACTCGGCCATATATAAGCTTTGTAGTAAACTCTTTGAGTCAGTTCATGGTGGACCCTCGAAGAGTACATTGGATTACTGCGAAGCATGTGCTACACTATCTCAAAGGAACAATGGAGTACAAGCTATTGTATGAGCGTAGTGGTGGAGTGACATTAACAGGTTTTACATATGTTGATTGGGCACGATGTGCAGAGGACATGAAGAGTACTTCAGAGTGTTGCTTTTGTTGATATTGTGGTAGTTGCGAGAGGTATTAACCTCTACATGTAACCCAGACAAGACTAGAATATTCCAAGAAGAAAGAGAAACCCTAAAACGTTGGATAATAACCCTAGGAGACAAGTCGACTCAAGAGAATATTTATTATTGAGTTATTAGCCTCTAGAAGTAGAAGTCGGCCTAGTTAGGTCACTTGGAGGACTATAAATAAGAGGGCGCTAGAGCCCATTTGACACACTTTCTCTCACAATTGCATAAGACCAATGATGCACAACTCTAGAGAGGAGTTGCAGCTGCAGCTGCTGCAACTGGCATTTTGGTTTTGGCTTGGACTTTCTCTTTGGTTATGGTTTGGACTTTCTAGTTGGTACGCTAGCTCTAGAGAGAGGTACACTACCTTGGTTGGCTATCGGTTCTAGGGTTTGTTGATGGAATTATTCTCTCTGTCAAGGTTAAGGTGCTCAGGGGTGGCCTTTGTGCCTATGGTTGGGTGACAATATTGCTATATTGTCTATGGTGAAACAAGCACACCTATTATTCTAAGAGCTTCAATATTAGATCAGACATCATTTCCTGGTTCAACATGAAGCATATATTAGTGGCATTGAGCTCTGCCGAGACAGAGTACATGTCAACCAATTTTGCAGCATGTGAGACACTGTGGCTAAAGAAGTTACATTTGGGCTTGTTCAGGCAGGGGTTAGAAGCTACTGTGATTCACTGTGACAATCAGAGTTGCATCAAGTTCTCTGAGAATTCGATGTTTCATGATCATAGCAAGCACATCGATATCCGATATCACTTCATCCGAGATTGTGTACGGAGAGGAGCCGTGAGGCTTGATTACATACAGATTGATGAGCAGATGGCAAACATTTTTACCAAGGCATTGAGCAGACAAAAGTTTGAGAAGTTCAAAGATCAGATGGGGTTGAGACATAATCCCTTCCTCGCTAAGAGGGAGTGTTGAAATTGTAGCAAGGAAGGTCTTCCATCATCATCATAGCGTCCTAGCATGATGGAAGACAATGAAACTTACGTTGAATTGATTAATTAAATGTTTTTGTAAGTCCAACTTACGAAAAGAACTCTTGATGTGTTATAATCTTCAGTTGAATTTATTGAGTATTTTTTCTAAAGTTAAAGTGAAAAATAATTTAAGTTGTGGTCTTTTAATTTTGACCATTGATCTCATCATGAGGATGAGGGTTGATCTCAACCCTCCATCCTTTTGGACGATTAGGGTTTCACTTGCTCAATGAAGAATAAAGAGATCGACTGGGCTAAGGGGGCACACAAGTAGAAGAGAGATCGATTGGAGAGAGAAATCGATTGCAGATTTGCAGCTGAGAGTTTTGCAGGAGGACAGAGGAGAGACTAGCAGGTGGATCGACTCATCTCTTCACCAAATCGTAGAGGCTAAGCTTCAAATCTGGCAGGGCCGTAGAGAGTGACGCAGGGGTGACACAAGAGGGCCATACAATCACACATAGGCTTATCTTCTACTTGTTGTTTCGTTTTGGTTATGTTTTGGAGGGTCTAGAGAGGCCATATGATTATGATGGAGAGGGTTTTGCTGATGTTTTCCAGCTGTTGGCAGAGGCTGATTTATTTTGTAAGAAGTCTATATTTTCCCGCTCAAATAATAAAATCCTCAGATCTACTGCACCGATTTTCCCATCTTGGGTTTTTCCGAGAACTATTGTCCAAAAATAAGTGTCTAAATGTGATGTGATTGCTGTCTTCTTTTACTTTCAGTTCTTGGTAATTTATTTCTGATGTGTATTTAATTTATTGTGAAGAAAACCTTGAATAATCAGTGAAAAATAAATTTGATTGGTTTAAAGTGAACTAGGTTTTAGAAATTTCATAGGTTGCAAGTGGTTTTTGAAGTTGTGCGGGTCTGCAATGATTGTTGTCTTTACACACACGCATGGATAGGGATACACATAATAATGGGAAATAGTAGATTCATTCTTTACATTAGATGATGCAATGTCTCATTATGTAGTAGGACATGAGTACATTATGTAACTCCCAAATACCTAACCATTAACTACTATGTTAATTACTACCTTAAATACCTCATTATTACATCATTTTATCAACGAGACTTTATTGTACATGTAAGTGCTAAATATGTCTAACTTATAAATATGACCATTAACTACTATGTTAATTACTACCTTAAATTCCGCATTATTACATCATTTTATGAACGATACTTTATTATATTTGTAAGTGCTAAATATGTACAACTTGTAAATATGACCATTATCTCTAACACCCTCCCATAATGGCCATTTTACATGCTTGTTTAAAGACAAAAAGACAAAAGGTTTGGACAAACAAGTTGTTTGTCCACTCCAAGATAATATATTCAAAATAGCCATTAGACATGAATTATATTCAACAAGATTGATGAAGTATAAATTACATGACCATCCTTTTGTTTAATCATCGACTTATTTTTCGAATGAGAGCTAATGTTCATCGAGTACTCAGCGTGTCCACCATTGATATAGAACTCGATTTTTTCACTTAACTCACGTCTTCCACATCTTGGTGGTCAACATATCAAGATTTTGTATTCTCTGGAGAAGTACCATCATCTTCACTCTCTTTCTGGGTTTTCTTCTTTTCCATTTCATCTTCACCCTCCCTTAGAGTCTTCATTCATATTACAACAAATAATCACAATATACCTGCTATTTGGCTTCTCTTCTTCATGTCTCTTGCCACAAGAGCCTAGTTTTCCACTGCTCAAATGCCAAATCTTTATCAATACTAGTAATGTTCAAGGTTTCAATAAAATTTGCATATGAATAAGACAATAGGCTATTGAATTTGGAGTTATTCATTATCAACTTCATGATGATGGCTTCATTGCTTGATTCTCTTTATGTAGAAAACTAGCCCATGACACAGACATGTAAATTCTCAAAGTATATGACACGACTTTTGCTCGTCTCCATCTCTTTTTTTGACAACCTTTGACCACGATGTTGGTTTGGTGGCTTCACTTAAAAAAAATACCAATGGGCCCAAAACACAACCTGCTAGGTTGAAAGTTGAAACACACTGTTTGGCCCAAAATGTTTTGGAAACACATGCTCACAATTTTGGGGTGTGTTTCCAAATCCCAAAACTTGAAACGTTTTGGGATGTTTTTCGACCATTTTGAAACATGTTTTTGCATGTTTATGGCCAAAAAACATGTGGGGGTGGGGGACATTTCTTGTAACTTAGATGTTTGGATGTTGTTTTTCTCTTGAAATTGTAAAGACTATCTATCCAATCACTATTATTAACAAATATGCAATAAGATGATATCCAAAACTTACTAGTTGAATAGTGGGGGTACCAATTTGTCCTTGATAGTAGGCGTCTTGGGGATTGCTAGATGTGCTAATTGTACAAATGAGTTTGATTGCCATGCGATTTAGCTTTTAGGAAATATATGCTCATGCAAATTTAGGATAAGCAAGAACCAACACAAGGAAGCAAATCTTATCAATTGATGTGTGGGTCCATGAACCGACAAGCCCATTTTCTGTTCACTGAGGATTTAGGTTGCAGAAGTAGAAATATATAAGCCGAGGTTGTGTTGAAATTGTAGCAAGGAAGGTCTTCCATCATCATTACATCATCCTAGCATGATGGAGGACAACGAAACTTAGGCTGAGTTGATTAATTAAATGTTTCCCTAAGTTTTAGGAAAATAACCGTTGATGTGTTATAATATTCAGTAGACTTTATTGAGTACTTTTTCTGAAGTTAAAGTGAAAAATAATTTAAGTTGTGGTCTTTTAATCTTGACCATTGATCTCATCATGAGGATGAGGGTTGATATCAGCTCTCCATCCTTTTGGATGGTTAGGGTTTCACTTGCTCAATGAAGAATAAAGAGATTGACTGGGCTAAGGGGGCACATAAGCAAAATAGAGATCAATTGGAGAGAGAATTCGATTGCAGATTTGCTGGTGAGAGTTTTGCAGGAGGATAGAGGAGAGTCTAGCAGGTGGATCAACTCATCTCTTCACCAAATTGCAGAGTCTAAGCTTCATATCTGGCAAGGTCGTACATAGTGATGCAAGAGGGATGTACAATCACACATAGGCTCATCTTCTAGTTGCTGTTTCGTTCTGGTTCTGTTCTGGAGGGTCTAGAGAGGCCGTACGATTCTATTGGAGAGGCTTTTGCTGAAGTTTTTTAGCTGTTGGCAGAGGCCGATTTATTTTGTAACATTTCTCTATGTTTTCCTGCTAAAAAATAATAAAATCCTCAGATATGTTACACCGATTTTCCCATCTTGGGTTTTTCCGGGGACTATTATACAAAAATAATTGTCTAAATGTGATGTGATTGTTGTCTTCTTTTACTTTCAGTTCGTGGTAATTTATTTCTGCTGTGTATTTAATTTATTGTGATGAAAACCATGAATAATCAGTTAAAAATAAATGTGATTGGTTTAAAGTGAGTTGGGTTTTAGAAATTTCACATGGTACTAGAGAAGGACTGTTAAAGAGACAATATCACAAGTGGGTTTTCAAGATCCAAAAGAAATTTGAAGTTTCAAGCACAAATCTAAGGAAACCATCATCTTCCCTTGCGCCTAGGGTTTCAGTGCTAGGGTTTCAGCATAAAAGAGAAGCGAAGGTAGGGTTTGAGCCGAGAGGGTTTGAACATAACACTTTCAGAAAATGGCCATGAGTTTAAGGGTGAAAGGAGGGATACAAGGGGCACATAATTATCCCACCTAAAAGAAAGGATGACAATGATATTGAAAGTCAATGATGTGTCAGGTCATGTTAGTGACACAACAACAACTCCTACAGGTGCAACACAATTAGTCATCTAGAAGAAGGGTGAGGCTAAGGCAAAGAGACTGATTCTTGATGGGATAAAGGACCATGTGGTCGCACATCTCTTAGGAAAAACCGATGCAAAATATGTGGAAAGCCCTAAGTGACCTCTATCAAAACAAAAATGAAAACAGAGTGATGGATTTGTGCAAGCAACTGCGTGGGACCAAGATGGCCAAAGGTGAGGGTGTAATACCTTATCTTACTAGGATAACACAAATTAGAGATGAACTTGCAACATTCGATGAAAAGACTGAAGATCCTGAGTTGGAGCGTATTGCACTAGATGACTTTTCTAAGTCATGGGGCATTTTTGTCTGTGGTGTGGTAGCTCAGGAGAAGCTCCCTGATTGGTAGCGACTGTGTGGCGATTTTTTGTAGGAAGAGATTATAATTGGTCAAGCAGGACCATCATCTTCAACTCATGCAGAGGAGGAAGAAGGCTTGACCCTTTCAGGCAAAGCAAAGGGCAAGAAGAAGAAAGGTGGAAAGAAAAACATTGACTTTTCAAAAGTCAAGTGTTTCCAGTGTCACAAGATGGGACACTTTGCATCACAGTGTCCAGAGAGGAAGAAGAAGCCACAAATGGCAACTTCAACATCGGTGGATGCATTTTCCAAGTCATTTGAGGAGGGTTTTTTTTTCATAGCCTGTAAGTCTAGTACAATTATTTCAGACATGTGGTTTGTAAATAGTGGTGCATCTTGTCATATGATAGGGCACAAAGAATGGTTTACTAGGCTACATGAGAGAGGCGTAAATCTAGTCATTGAGATAGGGGATGACATGCGCTATAAGGCGCAAGGAGTTGGCACAGGCTCATTTAAGAGGGAGTTCGGAAACCACTCCAATTCAATAATGTGTTATATGTTTCGAGGTTGACGAAGAACCTCATTTCAGTCTCTACTCTTGAGGACAAAGGGTATGAGGTCACCTTCCATAAAGGAAGGGTGTTCATCAGACCTGGTGGGTCAAGTGAGAAGATGGACAGGATGATTGGGGTTCGAGAGGAGAAGGTCTACAGGTTACATGTTCAGCTAGGGAGAACATTAGCGAGTATCACCGCAGACATAGGTGAGTTGTGGCACATGAGGATGGCACACATTCATTTTGGTGCTTTGGGGAATTTAAGGGAGGAAGTCACTGGATTGCTTAAGATTACAACTGAGAAGAATGACCCTTGCAAAGGTTTTGTGTTGGGCAAGTATGCCCGTAAACCCTTGCCATCTAGCGAGCACAGGTCCAAGGGAGTACTGGATCTAATACACTCTGACGTATCTGGGCCAATGAGTGTGGAGTCAGTGAGTGGCTTCAGATACTTTGTCTTGTTTATTGATGACTACTCCAGGAAGACCTGGATTTACTTTCTAAAGACAAAGGATGAGGTCTTTGGGAGATTTTAGGAGTTTAGAGCTCTGGTAGGAACCCAGACCGGGAAGAAGATTTGGGTCTTAAGATCAGATAATGGGGGAGAGTACACGTCCAAGGAATTCGAGGATTATTGCACAACAACAAGGATTAAGAAGGAATTCACAGATTCTTACAATCGTCAACAAAATGGAGTGGTTGAGAGAAAGAACAGGACTGTGGTTGGAGCAACACGAGCAATGATTCATGATCAGGGAATTCCATTGTTCTTATGGGAATAAGCGAGCAGTGCTGTAGTATACTTGTAGAATAGGAGTCCCCACACATTTTTGGGGAAGCAGACACCTGAGGAGACATTTTCAGGTTCTAGACCATATGTGAGTCATCTTTGCATCTGGGGAAACATATGTTACTGTGATGTCCCTTCAGAGAAGAGGACAAAGCTATACCCCACGACAGTAAAGTGGTTACTTGTTGGCTACAATGAGGTTTCCAAATCCTATAGGATTTATGTGCCTACACGCATGAAGTTTATTGTGTGTAGAGATGTACAGTTCGAGGAGGAACGTGCATTGAGGAGATCAGAGGATTTTCCATCAAGTGGAGAGAACCAACATGAATAGAGCGCAGTAGTCGAGGAACAGGGGGCACATAGTCAAAATACAAGATCACAACAGTAGACACATGATACATGTGTTTAGAGGGAGACTGTTAGACTAGATCAAGAGCGAGATGATGACGATGAGGAACAACGTGATGCAGTTTGACAAGAGCAGATTGCTAGGCCACGACCTAAGTGGTACAAGTCCACCTTTAATGATTCTAGGCTAGTAGGGCTTCTAGAGAGGGACTTCAGATGAAGCAAACCAACATAGATGTTGAAATATTGTAACTGTAAAGAATGTTCTATTTATTATTGATTTATTGTTCATTAGATCAATCCCCTTTTGTGGATTGATCATGTCTGGCATTGTAATTGACCAAATCCCCTTTTGCTGATTGGTCAAACCCTAAATATATTATGCAAATTGAGAAGTCGGCCCTAGGCAATTTAAAGTGGTTTTAACCACTCAGAAGACAAGTCGGCCCTGCCCAACGAAGAGACACCCTTTCAACACCTGCCAATTTGTATAAATAAAGGAAGCCAATGCCTCATTTGTTCACTCACTCATTCGATCACCCAGAGCACAAGTTTGGTAGCTGCAGTTGGAGAAGAAGGAAGAGAGAGAGGCACATTTCTCAGTAGAGGATATTCTCTAGTGTTTGGTTTATTGTCTTGGAATTGTATTGGCTATCTATATTAAGGAAGTTTTTACTGGGTTTTGTTCCCCATGAGGGTTTCCCTGGATAAATGTTGTGTATCTTGTGATTGTGGTTCTCTTAGTGATCCTCTCTATGCTATGGTTATCTAGTAAATTGAAAAGAAACCTAATAATAGATTAAACCTTAACATGGTATTAGAGCTAAGTTGAAGAGAGCATCTTTCACTGGATAAAGAAAAATGTCACTGTTGTCGTACAAGAAAATAAAGGCTTTTTATTGAAGAGGAATTTCAACTCAAAAATCATCTAGAAAAGTGTGCCCTATCCTAGGGAACTCATTGGCACCTTCAACGCACCTTTTCAGTGGATAGAACTCCTAGAAATTGAAACCCTAGTTTTAATCGGTACCAGAAAACCAGGAGTACCAATCTAGAATTCCGCTAGTCAAGTTTGAAGGGGAAAAATTTGGATTTTCTGAAATTTAACTACACCAGGTACTCGCCTTAGCCAAGCACACCTCCTGGTAAGTCCAAAATTAAATTATGAGCATTTTCAATTTTTAGTCATTTTCCTAGCTCCAGGTAAAGATGTCTGCAAGAACTAAGCTTGTTGACAAGCTAGAAGGTGTGGAAAACTTCTGTGCCTGGAAGTATAGGATTACACTCATTCTTGAAGAGAATGACCTAGCAAGATTCATTAAAAAATATGTACCAGAACTTGCCGATGCTGTAGCTAAAGAAAAACACCAAAAGGACACAGTTAGGGCCAAGAGAATCATTGCGGATTCTATTAAAGATCACTTGATTCCTTATGTGGCTTCAAAGAAGACTCCAAAATAAATGTTTGATTCCCTAACCAGATTATATGAAGGAAAGAACATCAATCAGAAGATGAATCTAATAACTCAACTCAAAAGTAAAAAGATGCAGGAAGGAGAAACAATTCAGGAATATTTCTCCAGAATATCACAATTCAAAGAACAACTAGAAGCAATTGAAGATACTATAGATGAAGACAAACTTATAATGACATCCCTTAATGGTCTCACAAGACCTTGGGATGCATTCATCCAAACTATTTGTGCCAGAAAGGAGAAACTACACTTTGACAGTCTTTGGGAAGAATGTGTTAAAAAAGAAGAAAGGGTAGCTAATCGAGAATCATTGCTCTCAAGAGATGAAGATCAAGCCCTAACTACTCATACTAAAGAAGGAAGAAAGAGGTCTTACTTCCAAAAAGAAATTCATAAGGAGTCTCAGCCCCAAAACAAATTCATACATAAAGAATCTCACCCTCCAAGGAGATTCCATAAGTTTCAGAAAGGTCAAATAAGAGAAAAAGATTTATCATCCTACCAATGTTACCATTATGACAAGATGGGACATATTGCTAAGAATTGTCCTGCTAGACGAGAAGAATACAAGACGAGAAACAAGAGGCACCATGCCCATACAATTGAAGATGAAGAGCCACCCACAAAGATGATAAAAAAATAGATTGAAGACTATGTCTTAATCTCTGCCCTCTCAGGATCAATGTCATCTGGTGAGGACACTTGGCTCATAGATAGTGGTGCTTCCAAGCACATGATAGGTCAAAGAGACATTCTCTCTTGGCTTACAGAAAATAAGTTTCCCTAGAAAGTTACACTTGGAGATGATTATCAATACCCTATCAAAGGAGTAGGAGAATCAAATTGCAAGCTTGATTCGGGGACCCCAATGAAGATGAAGGATGTAATATATGTACCAGGTTTGACAAAGAACTTACTTTCTATTTCAGCCTTAGAGAAGAAAGGCTTCAAAGTTTCCTTCATAGATGGAGAAGTTCTTATGTGGCCCAAAGGAAAAGCCATGGAAGAAACAATTGTTATTGGAAAAGAAGAAGGTGGCTTGTATAAGCTAAAGACTCACTCAGAAGCAGCCTTGACCCATTCCATTGAGAATCCATGTGAACTTTGGCATAGAAGACTAGCTCACATCAACTACAAAGCATTACCATATGTAAGCAAGGAAGTCACAAGTCTACCGGAATTCAAGGTTGACCATGAAGGTGTGTGCAATGGATGTGCACAAGGAAAGAACATCAAGAACCCTTTTCCGAAAAGAGATGGTAAAGCAGAAGGAGTTCTAGAGCTCATTCACTCAGATGTATGTGGCCCAATGCCATCAACCTCCATCAATGAGTATGTATACTATGTATCTTTTATTGATGACTATTCTCGCAAAACTTGGGTTTACTTTTTGAAATCAAAAGATGAAGTGTTCAGTAAATTCAAGGAATTCAAAGCCTTGATAGAAAATCTCTCTGAAAGAAATATCAAGATACTCAGGTCAGATAATGGAGGACAATACAACTCAAAAGAGTTTGCAAACTTTTGCAAAGATGCCGGGATCAAGAGGGAGCTCACCATTCCCTGCAATCCTCAACAAAATGGTGTAGCAGAAAGAAAGAACATAACTATAATGGAAGTAGTGAAGACCATGATCCATGATCAAGATCTTACAATGCACTTATGGGAAGAAGCAACAAAAACAACAATATATGTACAAAACAAATTGTGCCATAGTGCACTTGGGTTCAAGACCCCTGAAAAGATGTTCTCCGGAAAGAAGCCAGAAGTAAATCATCTCAAAATATTTGGCTGCCCAGAATTTGTGCACATTTTGAAAGAGAAGAGAACCAAGCTAGAACATGTGTTCCATGACAATTCAAAACACATAGAGATCCGATATCATTACATCCGTGATATGGTGTAGAGAGGAGCCATAAAGCTCCAGTATGTTTGCACGAATTAACATGTTGCTGATGTGTTGATCAAGCCTCTATCTCGTGTAAAGTTTGAGCACTTTCGAGATAAGCTTGGTGTAGTCAAACCCCTTTTGCGGATTGGTCAAACCCTAAATATATTATGCAAATTGAGAAGTCGCCACCCAAAAAATTTAAAGTGGTTTTAACCACTCAAAAGACAAGTCGGCCGTGGCCAACAAAGAGACACCCTTTCAACACCTGCTAGTTTGTATAAATAAAGGAAGCCAACGCCTCATTTGTTCACTCACTCATTCGATCATCCAGAGCGAAAGCTTGGTAGCTGCAGTTGGAGAAGAAGGAAGAGAGAGAGGCGCATTTCTCAATAGAGGATATTCTCTAGTGTTAGGTTTGTTGTCTTGGCATTGTATTGGCTATCTATATTAAGGAAATTTTTGTTGGGTTTTCTTCTCCATGAGGGTTTCCCAGGATAAATGCTGTGTATCTTGTGATTGCGTTTCTCTCAGTGATCCTATCTATGTATGGTTATCTAGTAAATTGAAAAGAAACCTAATAATAACTTAAACCTTAACAATAGAGACTTAGATATATGGCATTTATGACTCAACTCATTGATGTCGAGCCTTCTAGTTATGAGAGTGTTGCACGACATAAGGTGTGGCAGGAGATCATGATGGAGGAATATACCTCCATTATGAAAAATGATGTATGGGAGGTAGTTCCGAGGACAACGGATAAAAAGGTGGTTGGATCAAAGTGGATCTACAAAGTGAAGCATGCAACAGATGGAAGTGTGGAAAAGTACAAAGCTCGCTTCGTGGAGAAGGGGTTTTCACAACGAGAGGGAGTTGATTATGAGGATACTTCCCTCATGTGCAAGGTATTCTTCAATCCGAGTAGTCATTTCATTGGCAACAGAGAAGGGATGGCACGTTCATCAAATGGACGTGAAGATCACCTTCCTCAATGGAGTTGTAGAGGAGGAGTATATGTTGAGCAACCTGAGGGATTTGAGGTTGACAGTAGAGAGACGCATGTGTGCAGACTGAGGAGAGCCTTGTATGGGTTCAAGCAGACACCTCGGACATGTTACTCGAGGATTTACAACTACTTGAGAGATATGGGCTTCCAATGGAGTGATGGAGATCCAAACTTGTACTTTCTTGTAGGGGAGAAACCTCTTATACTGGTACAATATGTAGATGACCTATTTCTCACTGGAGATGAGCAACTGATAGAGGATTGCAAGGTCAACCTTGTAGCATAATTCGAGATGAAATACCTTGGGTTGATGCACTATTTTCTAGGGTTGGAGGTTTGGTAGAAAGATGAGCGCTTCTTCCTAGGATAGGGGAAGTATGCAATAGATATTTTGCGCAGGTTCAGGATGATGGACTGTAGGTCTATGTCCTCACCTCTGGTTACAAATTGGAGGAAGATTGATGCATTAGATTCGAAGACAGTAGACTCCACTGTCTATCATCAGTTGATTGGATCACTCATGTATTTGGTCAATACTCGGACATATATAAGATTTGTAGTAAACTCTTTGAGTCAGTTCATGGTGGACCCTCGAAGAGTACATTGGATTGCTGCGAAGTATGTTCTACACTATCTCAGAGAAACAATGGAGAACATGCTATTGTATGAGCGCAGTGGTGGAGTGACATTAACAAGTTTTACAAATGTTGATTGGGCATGATGTGTAGAGGACATGAAGAGTACTTCAGGGTGTTGCTTCTGTTGATATTATGGTCGCTGCGAGAGGTGTTAACCTCTACATGTAACCCCGACAAGACTAGAATATTCTAGGAAGAAAGATAAACCCTAAAACGTTGGATAGTAACCGTAGGAGACAAGTCGAGTCAAGAGAATATTTATTATTGAGTTATTAGCCTCTAGAAGTAGAAGTCGGCCCAATTAGGTCACTTGGAGGACTATAAATAAGAGGGCGCTAGAGCCCATTTGACACACTCTCTCTCACAATTGCATAAGACCAATGATGCGCAAGTCTGGAGAGGAGCTGCAACTGACATTTCAGTTTTGGCTTGGACTTTCTCTTTGGTTATGGTTTGGAATTTCTTCCCGGTACGCTAGTTCTAGAGAGAGGTACACTACCTTGGTTGGCTATCGGTTCTAGGGTTTGATGATGGAATTATTCTCTCTATCAAGGTTAAGGTGCTCGTGGGTGGCCTTTGTTTCTATGGTTGTGTGAAAATATTGCTATATTTTCTATGGTGAAACAAGCACACCTATTATTCTAAGAACTTCAACATTAGATCGAGCATAATTTCCTGGTTCAACATGAAGCATATATCAACGACATTGAGCTCTGCTGAGGCATAGTACATGGCAACCAATTTGGAAGCATGTGATACACTGTGGCTAAGAAGTTACATTTGGGCTTGTTCAGGCATGAGCTAGAAGCTACTGTGATTCACTGTGACAATCAGAGTTGCATGAAGCTCTATGAGAATTTGATGTTTCATGATCGTAGCAAGCACATCGATATCAGGTATCACTTCATCTGAGATTGTGTACGGAGAGGAGTCGTGAGGCTTGATTACATACAAATTGATGAGTAGATGGCAGGCATCTTTACTAGGGCACCGAACTGACACAAGTTTGAGAAGTTCAGAGATCATATGGGGTTGAGACAAAATCCCTTCCTCGCTAAGAGGGAGTGTTGAAATTGTAGCAAGGAAGGTCTTCCATCATCATTATAACGTCCCAGCATGATGGAAGACAATGAAACTTACACTGAGTTGATTAATTAAATGTTTTCCTAAGTCTAACTTATGGAAATAACTGTTGATGTATTATAATCTTTGGTTGACTTTATTGAGTATTTTTTCTAAAGTTAAAGTGAAAAATAATTTTAGTTGTGGTCTTTTAATCTTGACTATTGATCTCATCATGAGGACGAGGGTTGATCTCAGCCCTCCATCCTTTTGGATGGTTAGGGTTTCACTTGCTCAATGAAGAATAAAGAGATCGACTGGGCTAAGGGGGCACACAAGCAGAAGATAGATTGATTGGAGAGAGAAATCGATTGCAGATTTGCAGGTGAGAGTTTTGAAGGAGGACAGAGGAGAGACTAGCAGGTGGGTCGACTCATCTCTTCACCAAATCGTAGACTGAGTGACGCATGGGTGACACAACTGGGACATACAATCACACACATGCTTATCTTCTACCTACTGTTTCGTCCTGGTTCTGTTTTGGAGGGTCTAGAGATGCCGTACGATTATGTTGGAGAGGATTTTGCTGAAGTTTTCCAGCTGTTGGCAGAGACCGAATTATTTTGTAAGAAGTCTCTATATTTTCCTATTCAAATAATAAAATCCTCAGATCTGATGCATCGGTTTTCACATCTTGGGTTTTTCCAGGGACTATTGTCCAAAAATAAGTGTCTAAACGTGATGTGATTGCTGTATTCTTTTACTTTGAGTTCCTGGTAATTTATTTTTGATGCGTATTTAATTTATTTTGAAGAAAACCTTGAATAATCAGTTGAAAATAAATTTGATTGGTTTAAAGTGAACTGGTTTTTAGAAATTTCATAGGTTGCAAGTGGTTTTTGAAGTTGTGTGGGTCCGCAATGATTGTTGTCTTTACACACACGCATGGATAGGGATACACATAATAATGGGAAATAGTAGATTCATTCTTTACATTAGATGATGCAATGTCTCATTATGTAGTAGGAGAGGAGTACATTATGTAACTCCCAAATACCTAACCATTAACTACTATGTTAATTACTACCTTAAATGCCTCATTATTACATCATTTTATCAACGAGACTTTATTGTATGCGTAAGTGCTAAATATGTCTAACTTATAAATATGACCATTAACTACTATGTTAATTACTAGCTTAAATGCTGCATTATTACATCATTTTATTAACGATACTTTATTATATTTGTGAGTGCTAAATATGTATAACTTACAAATATGACCATTATCTCTAACACCCTCCCATAATGGCAATTTTACATTCTTGTTCAAAGACAAAAGGTTTGGACAAACAAGTTGTTTGTCCACTCCAAGATAAGATATTCAAAATAGCCATCGGAAGTGAATTATATTCAACAAGATTGATGAAGTATAAATTACATGACCATCCTTTTGTTTAATTATCGACTTGTTTTTCGAATGAGAGCCAATGTTCACCGAGTACTCAACGTTTCCACCATTGATATAGAACTCGACTTGTTCACTTAACTCACCTCTTCCACATCTTGGTGGTCAACATATCAAGATTTTGTATTCTCTGGGGAAGTACCATCATCTTCACTCTCTTTCTGTGTTTTCTTCTTTTCCATTTCATATTCACCCTCCCTAAGAGTCTTTGTTCATATTACAACAAATAAACACAATATACCCACTATTTGGCTTCTCTTCTTCATGTCTCTTGCCACAAGAGCTTAGTTCTCCACTGCTAAATGTCAAATCTTTATAAATACTAGTAATGTTCAAGGTTTCAATAAACACTACATATGAATAAGACAATAGGCTATTGAATTTGGAGTTATTCGTTACCAACTTCATGATGATGGCTTCGTTGCTTGATTCTCTTTATGTAGTCAACCTACCCATGACACGAACATGCAAATTCTCAAAGTATATGACATGAATTTTGCTCATCTCCATCTCCTTTTTTGACAACCTTTGAGCATGATGCTGGTTTGGTGGCTTCACTTTAAAAAAATACCAATGGTTCACATGGTGCCTTTAAAAAATTCCCGACGGCTTCAAACTTCACACAACGACTTCACTTTTAATCTCTTCACATGTTGACATCGCTTAAAAAAATATCGATGGCTTGGGTTATCAAACCCTCGATGATTCCTTTTATCAAATGCCTCATTATTATATCTCTTTATTAATGAGACTTTATTATACGTGTTAAGACCTAAATATTCCCAACTTCTAAATATGGCTATTATCTCTATAACAAGGATGTGTTGCAAATAAGTTTATTATTTGGCAATTCTCTCAAGGTTAGGTTTTAGGACACAAAGGTACTATTGTAGTGTTGCAGAAGTGAATATTTGAAGTGTGGAGATTTATGAAACGTATCATGATTTGAAATGTGATCCCAAAGGCAATTGTCAGGGTGCATATCTAAGATGTCTATAGGGATTGGTTTTGATGTGGATGCTATATGGAACTCGACTTCTTGTAAATGCCCTTCAGGAGTAGTTCTTGGACTATAGGGTCGTTGATACTAGCTTAGGAATGTTGTGGGAACTCTAAACCAATTAGTTGTATTTTTGCAGAAAGGTAAGGCAAAGTGATGTAGAATGTGCATCGTTGAGACACTGAGATTGATTTTTTATAGGAGTGATGTTGATGTTTTTACATGGTAAAATGAGGATTTAAAGGGGATTCCAAAGGAATGGGTGAAATACATATTATTTTTCAAGAAGGTGCTAAACTTGTGAAACAACATTGAAAGATATTACCACACCATTTGAAGTCACAAGTTAAAGTTGAATTGGATGGTTTGCTCGCTGTTGTATTTACCAAATCTATGCAATTGACCAATGGGCCAATGTAATTTTCATAGTACGAAAGAAGAATAAGAACTGCGAACATGTGTAGATTTTCTAGAGCTAAACAAAGTGATTGTGACAAATTCATTCTTCACAACATTTACAAAAAAAAATCTTAATGCATGCACTGGAGCACAAAGTGTATTTCATTGATGGGTTTTTGGGTTCATTGCACATTACAATATCTCAACAATGACAATGTTTGTGATGGAATGGGAATCCTTTTGTGATATTGTAATGGAATTTGGTCTGAAAAATGTTCATGTTGTTTTTCGTTGAGAAATATTAAATGTTTTCATGGATATCATTAACAAGTTTATAAAAATACATTTAGATGATTCAGATTTGTATAATTTTTTGGAAAGTCTTGCCATTATTTGAAGGTATATTGTAGAGTTCCCTTAAATTTCTAGAGTATCAATTAAATGTTGATTCAAGCGTTTTGTTGGGTTATGTAATTAGCAGGGAAGGATTGCAAGTTGACCATGAAAAGTAAAAGCCATTTTAGATATAAAATACCCTTATAATCCATCTAAGTTCAAATCCTTTTTGGGACACACACACACACACACACACACACACACATTATTTGAATGCTTTAAATTCGGTAATGATGAGAATTTCAGCCACAAACTTGTGAAGGCAACTCTTCTCTAACCAATGGTGATTGGGGGGAATCTATTTCGTTAAATTCATCTAGGGATCACACATAGTTCCATATACATGAAACACCTCCATGTTGAAGCAAATCGAGCCAAGAATGGCAAGCATGCCACAAGTGGGAATCAAACCTAGGTGGAGAGGATAACAATTGAGTGGATAATAAACAATTGAGAGGATACCAACCCCTTGCTTTAATCACTTAGGCTAGACCCCATCGACAATATACTTGGTATTATTAGAAATTTATTTGGGGTTATGCACAAAATATATTTATCCAATGGAAAGATTGTTGTCAAAGGATGTTGCATTTGAATGGAGGGGCCATTGTTGTAAAAAATTTTGAGTTGTCGAAGCATAAGATTATGGAAACCCTTACTTTTATGTTTCCATATTGGTAAAAAATGTTGTTATAATCCTAACGAGGGTATACAAGACACTGTTTGCATATGTAGATGGTAGGTTGTCCTAAGTAATGAGTAGCAATAAATATATATAGAGGTCAATAGATCCATTCATTATTGTATACACTAGCAGATGGTTATTGTTTTGAGATGCATTTGGGTTATCACAATTTTATTCTTAATATTTAAGGAGTTATTATGATTCATCATTAATAATACTTTTTGGAGTTGTGCATCATGTGTATATCTGGTGTACAATGTGTATATGGAGGGGTATTATTCTTTATTGTGTATTGGGTTCATAAGAATCAATATTAAAGCAAATGATTCTTGATGGACAAATTCAAGGAGTATATGTCACTGATGAAGCCATAACTTTTCCTAGGGTCCTCCAGATCTAGTGAAACTTGAAATTTTGGAAATAAGGCATTTTTTATTGTCTAATGTCAAAATAGTATCATTTGAGGCTCAACAATTAGGAGGTATAGTCCTAAGGTTTTGACACCATACAAAAACCTTACCAAAACTAGTAAGGCTATCTAAATCGTGCATATCTAAAGATTATGAGGTCTAATTGCGATGAGAATAGTGGCATATGAAAGAAGAATTTTGAGCCTATTATGGGTACAACTCTTAGGTCCCATGGTGTGGCATTTTATATGATATGAGACATGAAACTTAGGGTTTCCATAGTGTTGAAACCTTACTAAAACTATTAGGGTTCACCAAAATGAACATACAAGTATTCCAAAGTCCAATTGCAATAAGACTAGATGCATATGAAAGAAAACATTAGAGGTTGTTATAGGGAAAAAATTTAAAGCTGTTAGGGTGAAATTCACAAAAATATTTTATGTACATCCCCAATCTCTTGAGAGTGGCTAAAAAACAATGGGGTTTGGTAAATCTACCATAACTTATTTGAATATTCAAATTAGCGTGGTGATTTTCAGGAGCAGAGATTTTACTATGTTATGGGTTGAAATTTCAGTGAAGTTGGCACAAAAATCTTAAATATGTAACAAGTGCAAGGTCTATTTGTAGAGTATAGAAGGTCTTAAAACAAGAAGTCAATTTAAAATATTGGTCATAACTTTTGATTGGAATGTTCAATTCATGTGATTCAAAAGGCATTGGATAGACAAAATAGAGGATAATATATAGGTAAAAATTTTGGGACAATTTGAGATAGCATTGTGAAGTTATTATATTGGAGCTTAAGAGTTTTGACTAACACCTACATGTTTTAGGAAATAGCTAATGTGGTTGAACCATATTTTAGTGGAGATAAAGATGACATTGATCCTAAAAAATGATTGGAAATTGTGAGGGAAAATTTGATAAATATGCACAAGACAATTCATTTTTTTGTGGTGAAGCTATTCCTTAATGCAGTAGTATTGATAAAGTCCCAAGATTTCACTTCACTTTGAAAAAATTGAAAACATTAGCAGAAGTAAAAATAGAGGAAAATATATATAAATCAAAGATGAATTGAAGGAAGCCAAATATAAACTTGCATTGATTGATAATATTTTGTCCTAGTAGTAGGGACTTAATCAAGAGATTATTAAGGTGGTTAAGGAGATTAAGGAAGGAAATATTAACAAAAGGAAAAGGAATTTTATAATTCAAAGATGAACTAAAGATTAAAAAAGAAGAAATCAAAAGGATGAACAATCATATTCAAGGCCTCCCTAATAATGGAAAGAATGCAAAAAAAATTCTATCGGACACACAGAGTTTACCGACAATTGAATGTGGAAATATGTAAAAAGGTTGAAGAAACCGTAAATAATAATGAGGTCAAATTAGAGATGCAAGCAAGACAAAAAGACGAACACAAAGACAAGGTAATAAATAACGTGACCTTTCAATGGTAGAAGAACATGAATAAAAGTTACAAGGAGGTCATCATAAGATAATTCAGGAAGTTGATAACCTTGAGGTAAAGTCCAAAATAGAAGATTGAAATAAAATGTTCAATGATATTTTGTTCAAAATAAATGTGAATGAAGAACAAACACAAAAAAATATAACAAGAGAACAAGCCAAAAGAAAAGATTGAAGATAAGTTAGAAGATAGAAGAAAATATTACCATAGTTCAATCGTATTGACATTCTCATTACCATGTTAGTATTTAAGAAGTACATTGACTACCAAGGAAACAAAGAGAAGAATCAATGGAATTCATGGAAAGTGAGGTTGAGGAAATTATGAGACCAAACATTTTCAAAGAACAACTACAACAAATTGGAGAAGCTACAATGCATGCAATTAAATGAAAATAAACTAACAACATCACACTATGAAGGATTGATGCTAATAAGATTCAAATATGGACGAGATGGATAATCAACAATGGCAATAAGAAAATTGAAAAAAAGGAGAAATTCATATTATTTGGTTTCATCGCATGTAGCTTTTGAGTACAACTTCTTGAAATGGGGTACTATGTTATGACCCTAATGGGGGGATATAAGGAGTCATATGCATATGTAAATAGTGGGCCAGCCTAGTGGTGGCTTACATGAGACATGAGTGAAGATACATATATTTAGATGGTAATAGTCATTATGGTACACATTAATATATAACAACCATTTCATGAATTTTGGTCTTATAAAATAGAATATATATTTCAAAAATGTGGATATAGTTTTTGGAAGTTTTAATATCAATGCTTTTAAGATGCAAAATTGGATTATGAAAATTTGAATGTTGGTGTTTTCAAACTATGAATTTTATTATGAAAGTGTGAGTTTTGATTGCGAGAGTGTCAATTCTGAGTATGAAAATTACTTATGATTCCATAAGTGTGGTTTTTGACTGCTAGAGTGTCAATTCTAAGTATGGAATTGACTTATGATTCCATATGTGTCAAGTTAGAATTACAATAGTGTACATTTGAATTTTAATATTGTGAATTTATATTTCAACATGTATATATTGAATTACAATATTATTGTCTAACATTTTATTTATGTATGTGCATGCATATCAGTGTGGCATATGTAGCTCAATATATACATATTAAAGAGAAACAAAATACAACT
>ML824744.1:18450-43064 GCA_009831015.1 Picea engelmannii | reverse complement strand
GTACAACTAAGATTAACTCACTTAAATACACTTATAATTCTGTTACAAATCCAACTCACTCAGTTATGAATGAAATAATAGATTAATATTTGTTGTCCAATTTATTTAAGGGAAAAGTAAATTAGACACATGTTTCTTGTTGAATTTTCAACACTCCCTCTCAACAAGAAAGGGATTATCCTTCACCCCAATCCTGTCTCTATGATATTCAAATTTTCTCTTGGTGAGCGCCTTCGTCAGAATGTCTACATCCTGATCTTATGTAGGAATGTATTGAAGCAACATGATCTTCCGCTGCACACAATATCTGAGTTGATGATACCAGATATCTATATGCTTAGATTTGTCATGAAACACATGATTAATCGAGAGTTTAATGCAACTCTGATTATCACAATAAATCACTGTTAGATCTAAATGAGAACCAAACAAACCAACCAAGATCTTTCTCATCTAGATAGCCTCACATGCAACTTGAATCGTTGCCATGTATTCTGCTTCCACTGAACTAAGTGCTACAGATCTTTGTTTCCTACTGTACCAAGAAATGACAGTAGATCCGATACTAAAGATCCCCCCTGATGTGCTCTTTATGTCCATTGGGCTGCCCGCCCAATCTGCATCCGTGAAGCCATGCAACTTCACCTCATCCGTCTGTCTGTACCATAATCCATACTTAGATGTGCCCTTCAAATATCTTAGGACATGCTTACCCGCCTTCCAAAAGAGTTTGGTAGGCTTAACCATCGCTTGACTTAGCTGGTTAACCACATAGCAAATGTCCGGTCTCGTGTTCACTAAATACATTAGCGAACCCACTAACTGTCGATAGACAGTAGCATCCACTACCTCTCCAGAAGTAGCATCCTCTTTCCTCTAGTTTCCTGGAAGAGGAGTATCCATGGGTTTGCAACCCTCCATGTGAAACTTACCCAGTTTCTCCCTTGCATACTTTTTTTGAGACACAAAAAGTTCACCATCTCGCTACCATATTTCCAATCCAAGGAAATAATGAAGAAGGCCCAAATCCTGCATCTCAAACTCCTTTGCAAGGTCCTCCTTGCATGAGTGTATCAGCTGCTCATCACTAGTCAGTATTAAATCATCAACATAAAGAACAATGATTAAAAGCTTACCCTCCACCACAATTTGGTATAGGTTTGGATCCGCTTCACTTTTGGTGAAGCCCAATCCAGTGAAATAGCTGTCTATCCGAGTGTACCAAGCACGAGGTGCTTGCTTTAGCCCATACAATGCTCTCTTGAGTTTGCACACATGCGAATCTCTGTCAAAGGTCTCAAAACCTTCTGGTTGTTCAATGTACACTTCTTTCTCAATGATCCCGTTGAGGAACACAGTTTTTACATCCATCTGATGAATGCGCCAACCCATCTGCACTGAGAGTGAAAGGATGGATCTTATGGAAGATTACCTTGCGACATGTGCAAAGGTCTCATCATAATCTAACCCCTCTATCTGTGAGAAGCCCCGGGCCACAAACCTGGCCTTGTATTTCTCCACATTCCCATCAACAGCTTACTCTACCTTGTAGATCCATCTTGAACCTACCACTGATTTGTCGACCGGTCTTGGGAAAATTTCCCATGTACTGTTTTTGACAATGGAGTCCTACTCCTCTACCATAGCATCAACCCAAGTGGGGTCCTACACTGCTTCCTGAAAGGAAGATGGTTCAGTCACAATACATTTTCTCATGAGAGCCATGTATCTAGCAAATCAATCAGGAGTCTGTCTCTGTCTGCGCTGTGAAGTAGGGACTCCTACATTTTGTGCAACATCTAGTCTCAATCTATCAGCTTCCGTGGTGCTCTTTCTGCCATTTCTGATGGATGACTCTGCTTGAGTGGTTTCCTCCACTCCATGAACCTCTTCATGTGGTTTATCCACATCTTTAGACTCATGTTTGGGAACCAACAGTTCCTCTTCTGCATGCAAGTCTATCTCCCTCTGAAGCGATAACCGCATGGATTTCCCTTCATCAGATTTTATATCCCATCACATAACAATCATCTTACTGTTCGGAAAAGACACACAATAATTATGGGGTGTTTCTGTGTACCCCACAAATATCCCAACTTCAGCAGTCGGTTCCAGCTTCTTCTTGGCATCCTTGGTCACATGCACATAAACATATGAGCCAAAAATTTAAAAATGAGAAACATCAGGTTTCTTACTAGTAAAATCTTCTTTAGGTGTACTCATGCCAAGTACTCTATGAGGACAACGATTCTGCACATAAACCACAGTATTGCATGCTTCTGCCCACAAATGCATTAGTAGGCCTTGATCATGCAACATCGCTCGTGCTGCACCCACGATCGTTCTGTTCTTTCTCTTTGCGACCCCATTTTGCTGTGGGTTATGAGGCGCTATGAGTTCTCTTCGAATTCCTTCTCTGCTGCAGAAGTCTTTGAATTCGTTAGAGATGTATTCTCCACCATTATTGCTCCTTAGAGCCTTCACTTGCTTCCCCGACTCTTTCTCCACCAATGCTTTAAACTCACAGAACTTGGAGAATGTTTGATCCTTCTTCTGCATGAAGAATATCCAACATTTACGAGAAAAGTCATCAACAAAAATAACATAATACCTATGTTTTGATGTTGAAGCAACCGAGAATAGTCCACACATGTCGGTGTGAATTCTCTCCAGGATTATCGAAGCACAGTTCTCCTTTTCATGAAAGGTGGACTTTACATACTTCCCCAGGGTGCACCCCTTGCACTGATCTAACTGAGCAAGTGTTCCCCTTGGAAGTCCAATAGATATTTTTTGAATGATCTTCAAGGCTCCATGATGAAGATAGCCCAATCGCCTGTGCCATAATTCGCCCTCATCCCGGCTCACCACTTTTTCTGCCTTGCCTATCATGGCACTGCAACCATCTACCTCCAGCATGTAGAGATTCTTAACTCGAATCCCTATCTTCTTGACTTGACCCATTGCTTTATGTCGCAGGTAGGCTTTCCCACTACTAAAAACAACATCATAGCCTCTATCCTCCAACATTGCGACTGAGACCAAGTTTTTCTTCAGACCTAGAACATGCATAACATTTTTCAATTGAAATGGTTTACCTGACTCCCTCTGAAAGGTAATGGTATCAATACTAGTTGCACTGTATCGTCCATCGTCGCCCATATCTATATGCATTCTGAGATCTTTCTCCTCCAAGTCAATGAAAGACTCTTCATCTCCCATCATGTGGAAGGAAGCGCCACTATCCAAATACCACACCGATCCTGATGCACATGAAGCCATGCATGCGATCAAAGCAAAGTCAAATTCAAATTGTGAGACAAGAGCCTCACTAGTTGCAGCTCCAACAACCGTCTTGTTCTTCCTATTCTGCGGACAATTAGTAGCGAGATGCCCATGTTCTTGACAGTGAAAACACTTCACTTTGGACAAATCCATCTTCTTGACTTTAGACTCAGATTTTAGATGGAATTTCTTCCCTTTCCATTTCCTTGCCTTGGCAGTCAAAGTGCAATCCTCTTCATCATCACACTTTGATGAAGATACATCTTAGGTGTTCCGCCTGAATTCCTCTTGCACTAGATCTGACCATAGTCGTTCCCAATCCGACAATTTTTCCCTTCCATTGACAAAGTCTTGATAACTGTGCCAACTCTTGGGAAGTTCTAGGAGTGACAAGCTCACCAAATCATCATCAACGATTGTTATTCCCACACTTCCAAGCTCATCCTGACATTGGAAAAACTTCATGAGATATTTTGGAATGGTGTCACCCTTCTCCATCTTGATCTTCCTGAGTTTATCTTTGAGCACCAATTTCCTATGGCCGCTACTGTTTTGGAACAGATCCGTCAAAACCTTACACATTGCATGTGGTGTGGTTTTCCCATGGAGACTTGAGACAATGTGGTCTCATACTCCCTCCAATAGAATCCTCATCGCTTTCACCATTTTCTTTTTCCATGCATCAATATTTGCAGTATCTGTCGCATTCGGCTTAGGAACATACTTGTCAATGTATTCCTTCAAGCCATTGTCTTTGAGTATTGCCTCCATCCTGTCCTTCCAAGGAATGTAGTTCGAGTTGCCCTCGAGTGCATACTCCAACCTCAAGCCATTGAAATACATTTCGATCTTGAATCAACTGTTGCATCAAGAAAATCCTGCAAATTCGAATGTTATCCAACCACAAACTCAACTGCTGCAATTCCTCTTGCCCTGGGAGGTTCGCACCCCACTTGAGAGCAGCCTGAGGGAAGTTCGCACCCTAGTAGTGTCTATCCTGTGAACTCTCTGAGGAAGTTCACACCCTGTTAGTTTATATCTTGCGAACCTTTTGGGGAAGTTCGCACTGTACTTCACTGTGGGGTGAGGGAAGTTCGCACTTCTCCCTTAAGCAACCTATGAGAATCTCAATGAAGTTCGCACCTCTCCTTTGAGTAGGGTGCGAGAATTTCTTCTCCTAGAACCGAGTGTAGTTTTCAGTACTAAGGTTCGCACCCTGCTAGAGACGGGACCTGCGAAAATACTATTATGTTTGCACCTCACTTCCTTAGCTTTGTGGCCTCCTTGGCTCTGATACCATGTAGAAATTTCAATACAAATTAAGTATTTCCTGCGATTCTCCCGATCTAACAATTATATGGCACTATTAAATACAAAATCGCTTCTACTATTACTCTTGTGGAAAATTAAACCATGATCACAACCACAATCACAAAGTGAAATATCAAGAACACATAACATAGAAGTTTTTACCGGGAAAGCGTAAAGCTAAAAACCCCACGATCATATATTATGTATATCATGAATCATGAAACAATCTCATACAAAACTCTAATCCAAGAGCTCTCAGTACAATACAATCGTCTCACACTGTCATACACAAATCAACAAATACATGTGCCAATTCTTGTGTCCAGACAACATGCCTCCTCTGCACAAATCCTTACAATTAGAATTCTCATAATTGGAATACAATTGCCTAGTTTGCACATGCTCATAAGCATATCCACTGCATGTGTGATCAAATCACAACTGATAGTCAAACCGTCCCTTTCACCTATTATCTCAACTGAGTCTCCACTGGATCTGACATGCATGTAGTTAACCGTGGCAAATCTTCAGTTGCATCTGAGTTCACTGATTGACTGAACTCTCACTAGTGCAAATTTAGTTACAACTAGTACAACTAAGATTAACTCACTTAACTACAGTTATAATTCTGTTACAAATCCAACTCACTCAGTTATGAATGAAATAATATATTAATATTTATTGTCCAATTTGTTTAAGGGAAAAGTAAATTAGACACATATTTCTTGTTGACTTTTCAACACCTTATTCTCTCCTCTCTTCCTCGATCCCTATCCCTTGACTTCACCTCTCCTCTATCCATGATGCCCCTCTATGTCATCCTCCCCAACCCTCCCCCATCTGCAACCCCACATCCACAACCTTATTTATGTTATATCTCTACCTCTAGTACATTAAAACCTCACGACTTGTAGCTCCAACTTATCATAAGAGATAAGTGGCCTTCTAATTGGGGGATCCAAAAAAAATCAACTCAAGGTGTTGCCTCTCCAACACACAATGTGGTGGACATTGAAAAACATATCTAACTTTGATTTTAAGGGTGGAGAGTGTAAAATCAAGATTAGATAGAACCAAATGATTAAACCTTCATCTACATGATGAAATTCTTAGCCACACTAATATGATTTTAGAAGTGGAATCTAATAAGTTAATTCTCAAACATCTCGTCCAAGATGCCAAAACACAGGAAAACCTCCAAACCACTTAGAGATTCATTACACTAAGAAATATTGTACCTTAAGAACAAGCATGAGGATATTCATTCGCAATAGGAGAGTGAGACTTAGCTCAAGGCTTGGACACATGTAGTTCAAGGGAGAGATAAGCCCCCCTACTCATAGTAGTTGAGGATGTAGTACATGCTAGGATTATCAAGGAGTGCATGAAGTGGGTGTGGGAGTTGAACCTAAAGGCGAGGGGAATTCACTCTCGTCCAACATGGTCCAATAATGACCCCACTTAGACAAGAGTCTCCTTTTTTTGGGACATTTTATACCTCTAGGATATCAACCCAAAGAGGGATTGGTTTTGTTCAAACTCCATTTTCTTTATTTGCTTCAGGTCACTTGGAGTTAAATCGTGGGTCTTTTGGGTTAAGATTTGACTTTTCTCTCTCCCTCAAAGGTCTCTTTAGATGAGGATATCACACAAAATCAACTTGTGAATATTAGTCTCTCTAGGGAATAGGTGGAAGAAACATGACAGGTAGGTAAATGGGTAGTTATTGTATATCCCATGGAAATGATTAGGGATTCCCCTCCCTCGAGGTGGATCCAACCTAGGTTCTTCAAATTGTTGGCTAGGGGGGTGAGGCGTGGGGTTTATGGGATCATAGTTGGATGTTGGAATTGCAATGGAGTTCTTTGGTCTTTTGTAGGTGGATTTTATGATTTATTCAGATAATTAGATATTCTCTTCATGACTCTTAGACCCATTCCATACCTGTAAGGACTATCCCATAATATTTGGGGTATCAATGATTATATGTATATATAAAGGAGGCTTGGATCTTTGAAAAGGTTCATGAATCGTGAGATGTGGATTTTCTATATCAAGATTCCCTTTAGGGTATAGTTACATTGGTCACCTTAGATGATTTTCCTAGATTGATATGGATGAGGGTTAGCGACATGTCATCCCTTCTTTAGGGAATTTTCTTTGCGGTATGTTACTTTCTTCCCATGTCCTTAATATTTTACCCACATAGTTATTTAGACTACGATCCATAGTAGGACTTGTAGTCAAATATCTTCCAATATTTAGCTTTAGGAGATGTCGTTCTCCTAGGGTATTTCAATGGTCGTACATGAACTAGACACATTCCTTTACATGATAGTTAGAGGATGCTCTCTACCTTTAGGGGATCGAGCTGACCTTAATGGGTTTACACATGGCTTATGATGATTCCATGGGACATATATTCTCTTATCACAACCACATTATGCACCTTGAAAAATACCATGAAGTGTTAATCCTAAATGGTATTCCTTGCTTCCTAGACTCTAGCTAGCGATTTCCCGTGATTTTCTCATGCCGTGAGGTTAGTGTGGTATATTGTGTTCTAGCTAACAAGGATATGATCCCTTTTATTCATTAGTTATATGATACTTTTATACCTATAGATAACCACACCCTCCTTTCCTTTTTGCTTCATCGAAACCCTCCACTGCTCTCCACCCCTCTTTTTCTATTGCCTTCCTGAACCCTTATATTATTTGAGGGTGGGGACCAATATGTATTCACACAAGAATGTATAAAAAAAAATATTAAGAATTCACAATAAATTAGAAATAAATTAGTTCTAATAAAATTATGAAGAACAAAATGTTGTATAAAACGATGGATTTGTTAAATTGTTGCAGCCTTACAAATCCTGTTGCATACACATTTTGCAGAACCAAGAACATAATTCAACGTAATAAAAATTCAACAGGAAGATCAGTAAGCCAATACATGGATGGTGCCCAAGGAACTTACAATTATGAAGATGAAGGAAGGATATTTGGTATGGGCATGGATGTTGCAGTAATAGAATCCAATGGGTATGGAGAAGACAAAAAGGAAGAGAGCATGAACTTGGTGGAGACCATAAATTTTTTGCAAAAGGATGTCCAAATTTATAAAGATGATAACAAGAATCTTATGAAATCCAAGGAACAACAAGAAGGCTTTAACATCAATTTAATGAAGAGATTGAAAAAAATAGAGAAGAAGATGGACAAGGAGATCGAGTCAAGAAATTCAAGGAGTCTATAGTCTCATGATAAGAGGAGAAGAACCAGAAGTGTTGTTAAGCATCACCATCACTCCCCAACACATTCAACTAGGAGAACACACAGTAGTTCAATTCCATCCCATGTCAGGAAGCATAAGAAGAAGTCTGGAGTGGATGAACTACATGGAGAAATGAATAAAATAAAACCACCTACATTTGATGGCGAAGACAAGAAGGATGAGGATGCTGAGACCTGACTGTTGGGAATGAGAAAGTATTTTCAGTTGCATAATTACTCTTCACATGAAGAAGGAAATATTGCATATATCAAGTCAAAGGAAAAAAATCAATGTGGTGGGATCAGTTTGTGTGAGTGCAACACATTGATGGGAAAAAGGTTACTTGGAGAGAATTCAAAAGGTATGTTCAAAAGAAGTATTTAACCAAATGATACTATGATAAGAAGATGAAGGAGTTCATTGAAATCAAGTTTGGGAGTATGACCATAGATGAGTATGAAAGGAGGTTCTTAGAGGTGCTAAAATATGTTTCTTTCATCAAGGATGGACACATTAAGATTCATAGGTACCTAAGTGGGATTCCATCATTTATCAACGACAAGATACAATATGATGATCCCAAGACATTAGAAGAAACCATAAGGAAAGATAAATGCCTTTATGATAAGCATGGAGGAGGATCAACTTTCCAAAAGGCGCGGGAAGAAAAGAAGAAGATCACGATGGAACAGAAGAGGAAGGGGACAAAACCACCATTCTTTCGAAATAATTCTCAAGGAAAACCAACGCCTAAGGAACCCAAGATGATTGAGACAATGGTGGAAAGACCAAGACAACGAACTATTCAATGTTGGGGTTGTGGGAGAGATCATATGTACATATATTTCCCTCATAGAGGTGAAAAACTATGGATTTTTCACAATGTATAGCAAGCTAAAACAATGGAGGACATAAGCAAAAATGTACCTAGGATCTACGCAGCTATGGATAACAAGCAAGTTGAGTTTCAATCATATGGAATTGATGACTCAACTCATTGATGTTTAGCCTTCCAGTTATGAGAGTTTTGCATGACATAAGGTGTGGTAGGAGGCCATGATGGAGGAATATGCCTCCATTATGAAAAATGATGTATGGGAGGTAGTTCTGAGGCCAAAGGATAAAAAGGTGGTTGGATCCAAGTGGATCTACAAAGTGAAGCATGCAACAGATGGAAGCATGGAAAAATACAAATCCCACTTCATGGCCAAGGGGTTTTCACAGCGAGAAGGAGTTGATTACGAGGATATTTTTCTTCCTGTGGCTAGGTATTCTTCAATTCGAGAAGTCATTTCATTGGCAACAGAGAAGGGCTGGCGCGTTCATCAAATGGATGTGAACACCGCCTTCCTCAATGGAGTTGTAGAGGAGGAGGTATATGCTGAGAAGCTTGAGGGATTTGAGGTTGGAAGTAGAGAGACACATGTGTGCAGACTGAGGAGAGCCTTGTATGGGATCAAGCAGGAACCTCAGGCATGGTACTCGAGGATTGACAACTACTTGAGAGAGATGGGATTCCAATGGAGTGAGGCAGATCCAAAATTGTAATTTATTGTAGGGAGAATCCTATTATACTGGTACTATATGTAGATGACCTATTTATCATTGGAGATGAGAAGTTGATAGAATATTGCAAGGTCAACCTTGCAACAAAATTAGAGATGAAATAGCTTGGGTTGATGCACTATTTTCTAGGGTTGGAGGTTTGGTAGAAATCTGGGCACTTCTTCCTAGGACATGGGAAGTATGCAGTAAAGATTTTGCGTAGGTTCAGGATGATGGACTGTAGGCCCATGTCCACACCTCTGGTTACTTATTGGAAGAATATTGATGCATCAGATTTGAAGACAATAGAACCCACAGTCTATCGTAAGTTGATTGGATCACTCATGTATTTGGTCAATACTCGGCCATATATCATCTTTGCAGTAAACTCTTTGAGTCAATTCATGGTGGACCCTCGAAGAGTACATTGGATTGTTGTGAAGCAAGTGTTGTGCTATCTTAGAGGGACAATGTAGTACGAGATATTGTATGAGCATAGTGGTGGAGTGACATTAGCAAGTTTTACAGATGTTGATTGGGCAGGATGTGTAGAGGACATGAATAGTACTTGAGGTTGTTGCTTCAACATTGGATCAGACATCATTTCATGGTTCAATAGGAAGAATATATCAATGGAATTGAGATTTGCTAAGGCAGAGTACATGGTAACCAGTTTGGAAGCATGTGAGGCATTGTGGATAAGGAAGTTACTTTTGGGCTTGTTCAGACAATATCTAGAAGCTACTGTGATTCACTGTGACAATCAAAGTTGCATCAAGCTCTTTGAGAATTCGATGTTTTATGATCGTAGCAAGCAGATCGATATCATGTATCACTTCATCCAAGATTGTGTACATAGAGGAGCTGTGAGGCTTGATTACATATAGAGTGATGAACATATGACAAACATCTTTACCAAGGCACTGAGCAAACACAATTTTGAGAAGTTTAGAGATCAGATGGGGTTGAGACAAAATCCCTTCCTCGCTAAGAGGGAGTGTTGAAATTGTAGCAAGGAAGGTATTCCATCATCATTATAGCATCCTAGCATGATGGAGGACAATGAAACTTTGGTTGAGTTGATTAATTAAATGTTTTCCTAAGTCTAACTTAGGAAAATAATTGTTGATGTGTTATAATATTCAGTTGACTTTATTGAGTATTTTTTCTAAAGTTAAAGTGAAAAATAATCTAAGTTGTGGTCTTTTAATATTGACCATTGATCTCATCATGAGGATGAGGGTTGATATCATCCCTCCATCCTTTTGTATGGTTAGTGTTTCACTTTCTCAATGAAGAATAAAGAGATTGATTGTGCTAAGGGGGCGCACAAGCAGAAGAGAGATCGTTTGGAGAGAGAAATCGATTGCAGATTTGCAGGTGGTAGTTTTGCAGGAGTAGAGAGGAGAGTCTACCAGGTGGATCGACTCATCTCTTCACCAAATTGTAGAGGCTAAGTTTCAGATTTGGCAAGGCCATACAAAGTGATGCAGGGGTGATGCAGGAGGGCCATACAATCATGCAGAGGCTCATGTTCTACATGTTGTTTCATTCTGGTTCTATTTTGGAGGGTCTAGAAAGGCCATATGATTATGTTGAAGATGGTTTTGCTGAAGTTTTTCAGCTGTTGGTAGAGGCCGATTTATTTTGTAAGAATTCTCTATATTTTCCTGCTAAGAAATAATAAAATCCTCTAATCTGCTCCATGGGTTTTCCCATCTTGGGTTTTTCCGAGGACTATTATCCAAAAATAAGTGTCTAAATGTGATGTGATTGTTGTCTTCTTTTACTTTTAGTTCCTGGTAATTTATTTCTGCTATGTATTTAATTTATTGTGAAGAAAACCCTGAATGATCAGTTAAAAATAAATTTGATTGGTTTAAAGTGAATTAGGTTTTAGAAATTTCACAGGTTGCAAGTGGTTTTTGAAGTTGTGCGGGTCCACAATGATTGTTGTCTTTACACACATGCATGTATATGGATACACATAATAATGGGAAGTAGTAGATTCATTCTTTACATTAGATGATGCGATGTCTCATTATGTAGTAGTAGAGGAGTACATCATGTAACTCCCAAATACCTAACCATTAACTACTATGTTAATTACTACCTTATATCCCTCATTATTACATCATTTTATCAACAAGACTTTATTATGTGTGTAAGTGCTAAATATGTCTAACTTATAAATATGACCATTAACTACTATGTTAATTACTACTTTAAATGCCTCATTATTACATCATTTTATTAACGATACTTTATTATATTTGTAAGTACTAAATATGTATAACTTATAAATATGACCATTATCTCTAACACCCTCCCATAATGACCATTTTACATGCTTGTTCAAAGACAAAAAGATAAATCTTTGGACAAGCAAGTTGTTTGTCCATTCTAAGATAAGATCTTAAAAATAACCATTGGAAGTGAATTATATTCAACAAGATTGATGAAGTATAAATTACATGACCATCCTTTTGTTTGATCATTGACTTACTTGTCGGATGAGAGCCTTCGTTGCTTGATTCTGTTTATGCAGACAACCTTCCCATGACACGGATATGCTAATTCTCAAAGTATATGGCATGACGTTTGCTCGTCTCCATCTATTTTTTTGACAACCTTTCACCACGATGCTGGTTTGGTGGCTTCACTTTAAAAAAAATACCAATGGTTCACATGGTGCCTTTAGAAAATTTCCGACGGCTTCAAATTTCACACAACGAATTTAATTTTAATCTCGTCACATGTTGAAGCTGCTTAAAAAAAAATCTCGATGGCCTGGGTTATCAAACCCTCGATGATGCCTTTTATCAAATCCCTCATTATTATATCTCTTTATTAATGAGAGTATTATATTCGTGTTAAGACCTAAACATGACTAACTTCTAAATATGACCATTATCTCTATAACAAGGATGTGTTGCAAACAAGTTTATTATTTGGTGAGTCTCTCAAGGTTAGGTTTTAGTACACAAAGGTACTATTGTAGTGTTGCAGAAGTGCACATTTGTAGTGTGGAGTTCTATGAAACGTATCATGATGTGAAATGTGATCCTAAAGGGAATTGTCAGGGTACATATCTAATATGTCTAGAGGAAATGGTTTTGATGTGGATGCTAGATGGAATTGGACTTACTTGTAAATTCCCTTCAAGAGTAGTTCTTGTACTATAGGTTCGTTGATACTATCTTAGGTATGTTGTGGGAACTCTGAACCAATTAGTTGGATTTTTGCAGAAAGGTAAGGTAAAGTGATGTAGAATGTGCATCATTGAGACATTGAGATTGAGATTTTCTAGGAGTGATGTTGATGTTTTTACATGGTCAAATGAGTATTTAAAGGGGATTCCAATGGAATGGGTGAGATACATATTATTTTGCAAGAAGGTGCTAAACTTGTGAAGCAACATTGAAAGAGATTACCACACCATTTGAAGTCACAAGTTAAAGTTGAATTGGATAGTCTGCTTGATGTTGTATTTACCAAATCTATGAAATTGAGCAATGAGCCAGTGTAATTTTCATAGCATGAAAGAAGAATAAGAACTGTGAACATGTGTAGATTTTCTAGAGCTAGACAAAGTGATTGTGACAAATTCATTTTTCACAACATTTACAAAAAAAATCTTAATGCATGCAGTGGAGCACAAAGTGTATTTCATTGATGGGTTTTTGGGTTCACCAATGACAATGCTTGTGATGGAATGGGAAGCCTTTCGTGATATTGTAATGCAATTTGGTCTAAAAAATGTTCATGTTGTTTTTCATTGAGCAATATTCAGTGTTTTCATCGATTTCATTAACAAGTTTATGGAAATACATTTAGATTGTTGGGATTTGTATAATTTGTTGGAAGGTCTTGCCATTATTTGAAGGTACAATGTAGAGTTTCCTTAAATTGCCAGAGTGTCAATTAAATGTCGACTCAAGGGTTTTGTTGGGTTATGTAATCAACAGGGAAGGCTTGCAAGTTGACCATGAAAAGTAAAAGTCATTTTAGATATACGATACACTTATAATCCATCTAAGTTCAAATCCTTTTTGGGACACACACAGACACTTATTATTTGAATGCTTTAAATTGGGCAATGAAGAGAATTTCACCCACAAACTTGTCAAGACAATTCTTCTCTAATCGACGGTGATTGTGGGGAATCTATTTCGTTAAAGTCATCTAGGGATCACACATAGCTCCATATACATGAAACACCTCCATGTTGAAGTAAATCGACCCAAGAGGGGAAAGCATTTCACAAGTGGGAATCAAACCTAGGTGGAGAGGATAAAAATTGAGAGGATAACGACCCCTTGCTTTAATCACTTAGGCTATACCCCATTGACAACATTCTTGGTATTATAAGAACTTTAGTTGGGGTTATGCACAAAATGTTTATCAAATGGAAATATTGTTGTCGAAGGATGTTGCATTTGAATGGAGGGGTCATCGTTGTAAAACATTTTGAGTTGTTGAAGCATAAGATTATGGTGACCCTTATTTTTATGTTTCCATATTGGTAAAAAATGTTGTTATAATCCTAACGAGGGTATACAAGGCACCATATGTATATGCAAATGGTAGGTTTTCCTAAGTAATGAGTAGCAATAAGAATATATAGAGGTCAACATAGTCGTTCATTATTGTATACATTAGCATATGGTTATTTCATTGAGATGTATTTGGGTTATCCCAATTTTATTCTTAATATTTAAGGAGTTATTATGATTCACCATTAATAATACTTTTTGGAGTTGTGAATCATGTGTATATCTCATGTACAATGTGCATATGGAGGATTATTATGCTTTATTGTGTATTGGGTTGATAAGAATCGGTATTAAAGCAAATGATTCTTGATGGACACATTCAAGGAGTATATCTCACTGTCAAAGCCATAACTTTTTCTAGGGGCCTCCAAATCTAGTGAAACTTGAAATTTTGGAAAGAAGGCATTTTTTATTGTCTAAGGTCAAAATAGTATCATTTGAGGCTCAACAATTAGGAGGTATAGTCCTAAGGTTTTGACACCATTTAAAAACCTTACCAAAACTAGTAAGGCTGTCTAAATCATGCATATCTAAAGATTGTGAGGTCCAATTGCGCTGAGACTAGTGGCATATGAAAGAACTTTGAGCCTATTATGGGTACAAATTCTAGGTCCCATGGTGTGGAATTTTAAGTGACATGAGACATGAAACTTAGGGTTTCCATAGTGTTGAAACCTTACTAAAACTATTAGGGTTCACCAGAATGAACATATAAGTATTCCAAAGTCCAATTGCAATAAGACTAGATCCATATGAAAGAAAACATTAGAGGTTGTTATAGGGCCAAAATTTAAAATTGTTAGGGTGGAATTCACAAATATATTTTATGTACATCCTCAATCTCTTGAGAGTGGCTAAAAAACAATAGGGTTTGGTAAATATACCATAACTTATTTGAAAATTCAAATTAGTGTGGTGATTTTCAGGGGCATATATTTTACTCTGTTATGGGTTGAAATTTTAGTGAAGTTGGCACAAAAATCTTAAATATGTAACAAGTGCAAGGTCTATTTGTAGAGTAGTTTCCATAGAAGGTCTTAAAACAAGAAGTCAATTTAAAATATTGGTCATAACTTTTGATTGGAATGTTTGATTCATGTGATTCAAAAGGCATTGGATAGAGAAAATAAAAGATAATATCTAGGTAAAAAGTTTGGGACAATTTGAGATAGCCTTGTGAAGTCATTATATTGGAGCTTAAGAGTTTTTACTAACACCTACATGTTTGAGGCAATAACTAATGTGTCTGGACCATATTTTAGTGCAGATAACGATGACATTGATTCTACAGAATGATTGAAAATTGTAAGGGAAAATTGGATAAATATGCACATGCTATTTTTTTATTTTTTTTGTGGTGAAGCTCTTGCTTAATACAATAGTATTGATAAAGTCCCAAGATTTCACTTCACTTTAAAAAATATTACCATTACCACGATAGTATTTAAGAAGTACATTGACTACCAAGCAAGCAAACAAAAGAATCAATGGAATTCATGGAAAGTGAGGTTGAGGAAATTATGAGACTAGACATTTTCAAAGAACAAATTGGAAAATATACAATGCATGCAATTAAATGAAAATAAACTAAAAAAATTACATTGTGAAGGATTGATGCTAACAAGATTCAAATATGGACGGGATGGATAATCAACAGTGGAAATAAGAAAACTGAAAAAAATGAGAAATTCATATTATTTGGTTTCATCACATGCAACTTTTGAGTACAACTTCTTGAAATGGGGTACTATGTTATGACCCTGATGGGGAAATATAAGGAGTCATATGCATATGTAAATAGTGGGCCAACCTAGTAGTGGCTTACATGAGACATGAGTGAAGATCATATATTTAGATGGTGATAGTCATTATGGTACACATTGATATATAACAACCATTTCATGAAATTTGGTCTTATAAAATAGAATCTAGATTTCAAAAATGTGGATATACTTTTTGGAAGTGTTAATATCAATGCTTTTAAGGTGCAAAATTGGATTATGAACATCTGAATGTTGGTGTTTTCAAACTATGAATTTGATTATGAAGGTGTGAATTTTGATTGAGAGAGGGTCAATTCTGAGTATGAAATTGACTTATGATTCCATAAGTGTGGTTTTTGACTACAAGAGTGTCAATTCTAAGTATGTAATTAACTTATGATTCCATACATGTCAAGATATAATTACAATAGTGTACATTTGAATTTCAATATAGTGAATTTATATTTCAACATTTATATATTGAATTACAATATTATTGTTTAACATTTTATTTATGTATGTGCATACATATCAGTGTGGCATATATAGCTCAATATATAAATATTAAAGAGAAACAAAATACAACTAGTGTTGTCCTTACATTGAATGATCATACATTTTCTTAAATAGTTAAAGCATCATACAATAAGGATAACCCTCATCACCACCAATGCAACACAAAAATACCATAGATACAAAATGAGGATTATGAGTTAGTACTTCCTTTTGATTTTGCCACCTAATTTGCAAATACTATAACTAGATTATTATGGAAATTCTCTCAAAAACCACACCCTAGGCCAAGAGAGGAGGGCAACTAGCCTTCAAGAATTTTCAATGAAGTAATAGATAAATAATATCAACTACTAATTTATGAGTTATTACATGATATAAGTCATTAAAAATGATAAGCATGGGATTTATTCTTCCAATTAAAATCTCATTCATCAATGTCACTCTTGCCATTATGCTTTCTTCGTTCTTGTTGTACCTTAATTGTTGTAAATATCTTCTTAGTTATTTTTTATTTTCTCTCCATATGCTTGATTATTCTTAATTATGCTCCATATATTCTTTATTATGAGTTGATCTTTCTCTCTTGGGTGCATATATGCTCTTGCTTTAGTTTGGCACAACTATTATCATTGATATGGGATTTGAGATATTGTTGTTGTCACTAAATATGGTATTGCAAAATTTAAGTTTTTTTTTTTTGGAGTGTTCACTATAAATCTTCTATCTATGATTGCAAGTCATATTTGGATGTTGTAGGTGAGGAGGAACATATTTTAACCATTCCATAATTTTGATACCTTTTTATTTTCTTTTTTCTCTCATATTTTCGTGTCTATGACTTCATCTCTTCTTGCATGACATTGGCATTGCAACTTTTGTGCATGGCTTCCTCATGGCGCTATCTTTCTTATGAAATATTCATGGAGTTTCCATCTTGCTATTAGTTTCCTTGTTGTTGATTCTACCACCTGGTTTTGCTTCCCTCTCAATCCTCCCATCCATGTGCATGACCACCATAAACTCCCACTTGACCTTTCTCTCTCTAGTAATCCTCTACCCCCTTTTTTGTATCCCTCTAACCTTTTGTTACCTTGCCACAACCCTTGTTCTCTCCTCTCTTCCTCGATCCATAACCCTTGACTTCGCCTCTCCTCTATCCATGATGCCCCTCTACGTCATCCTCCCCAACCCTTCCCCGTCTACAATGCCACATCCACAACCTTCTTTATGTTATATCTTTACCTCTAGTACATGCAAAAAATCACAACTTGTAGCTCCAACTTAGCATAAGAGATAGCTGGCCTTATAAATGGGGGATCCAAAAATAAATCATCCTAGGGTGTTGCCTCTCCAACACACAATGTGGTGGACATCAAAAAAACATATCTAACTTTGATTATAAGGGTGGAGAGTGTAAAATCAAGATTAGATAGAAACAAATGATTAAACCTTCATCTACATGATGGAATTCGTAGCCTCACTAATATGATTTTAGAAGTGGAATCTAATAAGTTAATTCTCAAACATCTTGTCCAAGATTTCAAAACACGGGAAAACCTCCAAACCACTTAGAGATTCATTACACTAAGAAACATTGTACCTTAAGAACAAGCATGAGGATATTCATTCTCAATAGGAGAGTGAGACTTAGCTCAAGGCTTAGACACATGTAGTTCAAGGGGGAGATAATCCCCCCTACTCATAGTGGTTGAGGAGGTAGTACATGCTAGGATGATCAAGTAGTGCATGAAGTGGGCATGGGAGTTGAACCTAAAGGTGAGGGAAATTCCCTCTCTTCCAACATGGTCCAATAATGACCCCACTTAGACAAGAGTCTCCTTTCTTTGGGACATTTTATACCTATAGAATATCAACCCAAAGAGGGATTGGTTTTGTTCAAACTCCATTTTCTTTATTTGCTTCAGGGAATTTGGAGTCCTTTGGGATAAGATATGACTTTTATCCCTCCCTCAAAGGTTTCTTTAGATGATGATATCACACAAACTCAACTTGTGAAGATTAGTCTCTCTAGGGAATAGGTGGAAGCAACATGACATTTAGGTAAATGGGTAGTTGTTGTATATGCCATGGCAATGATTAGGTATTCCCCTCTCTCAAGGTGGATCCAACCTAGGTTCTTCAAATTATGGGCTAGGGGGGTGAGGCGTGGGGTTTATGGGATCATAGTTGGATGTTGGAATTGTAATGGAATTCTTTGGTCTTCTCTAGGGGCATTTTATGATTTATTCGGATAATCAAATATTCTTTTCATGAATCTTAGACCCATTCCATCCTTGTTAGCACTATCCCATAATATTTGAGGTATCAATGCTTATCTTTATATATAAAGGAGGCTTGGATATTTGACAAGTTTCATGAATCGAGAGATGTGACTTGTCTATATCAAGATTCCCTTTAGGGTATAGTTACATTGGTCACCTTAGATGAGTTTCATAGATTGATATGGATGAGGGTTAGCAACATGTCATCCCTTTTTTAGGGAATTTTCTTTGCGGTAAGTTACTTTCTTCCCATGTCCTCAGGATTTTACACACATAGTGATTTAGACTAGGATCCATAGTAGGAATTGTACACAAATATCATCCAATATTCAACTTTATGAGATATCATTCTCCTAGGGTATATCAATGGTCGTACAAGAACTAAACACATTCCTTTACATGAGAGTTAGAGGATGCTCCCTACCTTTAGGGGATCGAGCTGACCTTAATGGGTTTACACATGAATTATGATGATTCCATGGGACATATCATCTCTTATCACAACCACCTTATGAACCTTGAAAAATAACATGAATTGCTAATCCTAAATGGTATTCCTTTCTTCCTAAACTCTAGCTAGAAGTTTCACATACTTTTCTCATGATGGGGGCTTAGTTTGGTATATTGTGTTCTAGCTAACTAGGATATGATCCCTTTTATTCATCAGTTATATGTTACTCTGCTACCTATAGATAACCACACCCTCCTTTACTTTTTCTTTCATTTCAACCCTCCACTCCTCCACACCCCTCCTTTTCTAGGTCCTTCCTGAACCATTATATTATTTGAGGGAGGGGACCAAGATGTATTTTATGCCTACCTTTGATATTTCCTTCCCCATTCAAATTTTATCAACCCCCAAGTTCACTGTCTCCAAATCTAATTGTCTCTTTTGAGTAACCCAATAATGGCTCTTAGTTCTTTCCTTCACACAGTCAATACCCCCCTTGATCCTTTAAGTCCAATTTGAACAAGTAATATGACGAGTGTGATGAGTACACAACAAACCCTATTTTATTTTATTTTATTTTATATTTGGGTACCAAATTTGTTTTATAGGTTTTCATTCTTCATATTTTTGATCTTTTTCATTATTTTGTGTAAGAAAATTAAAAGAGAAAAAGTAACTATTTCAAGAAGTACTATAGTGTTATCGACAATTGCAAAAAACCTATAGAAATCACTTTTATGTAAAGTGTTGACGTTGATGCTTACATTTCCTTGAAAGGCTGATAGGTTTATCGAGGGTTGGAGGAAAGGTAATCACTATTGAATTATAATTGATAACATTTGCGCGAAATATGATAATGAAATGAATTCATCGAATATGCAATTGGGGGTTCGAAAAAAGGTTCAAAACAACACAAATTCTAAAACCACTGATATACTTTATCGCCGACTCTCGATAAGCATACAAAGCACGCTAATGTTCATATTGGTGGTAAATGTTAAGCTTTGCTGAACATTTTTTGTGAAGCTCTAGAAGATTATTCGAAGGAATATTCTTTTCAGAGATTTACTTAGAAAGGTAAATAAATCACTAGGATATTCTTTCACGTGTTTGGGAAAAATGATCAAATAACATATTTTTTGAAACCATCGATATATCCAACTCCCGATCCTCGATAAACACACCAAATCTCTCCAAATAAAACTATTTTTGAAAGCATCGATACAAATAGAAAATGACATAAATGCACGACACCAGTCATCAAAATTGGTTTAAATTCGAATACACCAATTCATGATAACATTTAAACCAACAAATATTTAGGATCCTACTGAAATTATTAAGATTGTGTCTTGGATTTGGTCCTAGGCCCTTTAAATTTACGCTCATGTTTTTGTTTATTTCATTTTTTTATTATCAAATATACAAAAATCCGTTGCAGTGGAGAGATAATATTTGAAGCTAATTAATCGATTTGAGAGTTTAACCATGAAAACAAAATAAAGTTTTTGGTATTCTGCATTGTCGATTCTGGTAATTATTCTCTACAATTTTTTGTTAAAATTACTCTCAGGAAAGGTTTGCATACAACATTTTATCATCTTTCATTTTTATCCTATGAATCCAATCAGTTTAATAATGACCATAATTGAGTGTAGTAACGATTGGTTTTATTTACATGGAAAATGCTGCCTAGAAGAGCTACCACCTAACAATCCTCTAAAACACTAAAAGGAAAAGGGAGGGAGCTCGGGGAAGCGTCTACATTATTGGAGAAAAGGTCTATTTTGGGAAATACCTAATTTTGGAAAGAAGACCTAATTTTATAACACACACAATCGATGGAAAGAAAACAACATGCAGAAAAATAAGGAAAAGAAGCATGCAAGACAAGAAGGGAGGAAAACCTAACCATGTTAGGGTTAGGGTTTTTGATAAAGATTGTAATGTCTACAATCCTGAAAAGTAGTATAAATAAATACCTAGGAGGTCTAGGTTAAGAGTACAGTGGTTCAGTTGTTGATCAACGATTGTAAGTTCATAGTTGTTGAATAATTCTAAGTCCAAGGTGAGATCAAAGAGTCAAGTAAGCTATATTTTGAGGGTTAGGTCACATGCTAGGATCTTGGTGTGATCTAGTCCGCCTCACAGAGGATCTTGAACCTCTTCATGATTGTATGATGAAATATGTAATGTGCACAACACCATATTTTGTAGTAGACTAAATAAAAGAGTAGAGAAGCCAAATCTTTGTGGACGTATCCTAGGAGGGGGTGAACCATGATAAAACATGTGTTATATGTGATGTTTCTTTCATGTTTACTTTTTGTTAATGATTAGTTTATGAATGGATGATTAAGCTAGATGTAATATAATGCATGCATGGGGCTAAAGATGAATGAATCCTAGATATCCTTGAATGAATAAAAAAATTAATGCATGGAGAAGATAAAATACACTCTCAGATCCCCACTCATTCCTAGACTGCAAGCACTTGAGCATTTCGGTCACCCATAAAGCTATCTCGGGTGAGACTGTGTAGTGCACTATGTGTGTTGTGTTTCCTTCTGTTTTACCAGAAGGGACGATAGTTTTAAAGGGTTTTGTTGGAAACCCGTTGAGATACGAACCTAGGTTAGCCCAAGAAGTAGAAGTGAGAGATATAAACAAACATGGGAAAATTCATGACTCTTTGCATCAAATATCTTGAAAAAAATTACTTTTAGGATCAATAAAATCATTACAAGAAGCATCAAGGTGAGTGCTGGTGGGACCCAATGAATTTGTCTTAGCCTTATCTCTATCCTCCTCCAGTTTAATTAAAGTGTTCATTCTTCTCTAAATGACGGGGAAGATTTACTTGCATGATCGTTGGGTGAGTTGAAGGGAAGGAAACAAATTTTTTTGTGGAAGGATGACTTCTTTCCTATAAATGAGGAAATAAGGAGATGTTCCTATTTTTGGGGTGACTTGGTCTTCTCACAAAGTGTTTGATAGAGAATTATGCTAGTTTATTTGTTGGTCAACTATAGTTCACTTTAAGATATGGATTAAGTTTTTATTAGTAGAATCAACTAGGCCATTTCCTTGGGGTTAATAGTTAGTTGCATAATTCAAGATGATTCCCTTGTATAAAGAAAACTCAATCAATTTCAAAGAAGAACAATATGTAGCATTGTAAAAAATAAGAGTGGTTGGTACTCCAAACCTGGTGATGATATGTTGTTCCAATAAATTAATTATCGCTTCTTCGTTTACCTTTGTTAATGGTATTGTTTCTATCCATCACGTGAAGTTATCAATAGTAGTCAGGATGTACTTGTGATGTCTAAATGAGCGAGTCTTGATTTCACCAATAATGTATAATCCCCATTATTTGAATGGTTCTTCAAGAGCTACAGGTTGGAGAGGAACAACATACCTCTTCTCTCATCTGGAATATTTCTGGCAGGTTTTACAACTCCTGTCATAAGTGTGTGCATTTTTGAATACCATTGGCCAATAATATCCTACTCTCATAATTTTATGGGATGTAGTCTCCCCAACAAAGTGTCCTCCAACTGGTCTGTCATGAATTTCTTTTAGGGCTTTATCAACACCTTGTTTCTATAAACACCTAAGGACAACCCCATCATTACTTCTTCTAAAAATCACACCATTGACTAGATGATAGTGTGCATATTTTAACCTCATATCTATTTTATGTATATATTTAAGATGTTCTGGGGTGGTGCCATGATGTAGGTATTGTGTGAGATCATTATACTAAGAGTCTTCAAGTGATGGTGTATAGGGGACTTCATATGTACACACTTCCAATTCTTCTTCCCCGCCCTCTTCTACATGATTTCTCGAATCTATAGATTTGGTCACTAATTTACAAAGGCCTTGACCTTTCACGATCATGGTAGGTTTACACTCAAGATCATATTCATGTAGGGATATCGTCCAATTTCTTATTCATTCTTTCATCTCCTTTTGAATGAACAATGATTTCATGACTGGTGAGGAACAATGACCTTGGTGTGGTTCTTCAAAATGTAGGGTCTGAACTATTTGATAGCTTTGTGAACAATGAATGCTTTCTTATCCACCACTGGGTAATTCAACTAAGCCCCTTGTAGACTTGTGCTCATGAATGAAATATGGAATTCATCCCCTTGATCATCTTTCTGAGTGAGCACTGCTGCAAGAGTATGATCATTAGTGAAAGTATACAACAATAATTCTATGGAGAAATCTAGAATTTGCAGTGCATAAGTTGTTTTTATGGTAGCCTTGACCTTTTCAAATTGATTCATTTAAATAGATGTCCACTTGATTTGAACATCCTTTTTTTATCATCTATTAGGGAGGCTTGACTATTTCTACAAAATCAGACACGGGTCTTCTTACAAAATTGATCTTTCCGAAGAATGATTGCATTGATTTATTGTTGTTGGGAAAAGGGATATGCATGATGGATTTTGTTCTTTCTAGATCAATGGAGACCCCATATTGGGAGATGATGTGTCCAAGTAGTTTTCCTTATGAAACATTAAAGCTACTTTTCTTAGGATTTATAGATATTCCATATTTCTTGCATCTTTCAAAAAATTGTTTTAGATGATGTGGATGGTCAACTCTTTTCTTAGAGTATAGAGTCACATCGTCAAGACATACCACCATGATTTGCATAATTATACCTTTGAAATCAATATCCATGGCATGTTGGAAAGTTTCTCCTACATTTATCAGGCCAAAGGGAATTCTATGGTAAGCAAAAGTTCCCCACTTTGTTCAAAAAATGGTCTTCAATCGGTCGAGTTCTGCTACAAGAACCTAGTTGTATCTAGAAAATATATCTAATAATGAGAACATTTGTGAACTAGATTCAAGCTAAAGCGTTTTTTCCATTGAGCGAATGAGATAATCATATTTGTCGAACACTTGGTTTAAATTTATGAAGTCCACATAAAGTATAATCTTCCTAGATTTCATTCCGACTGGCACCAAATTAGATACCCGTGTTTAATGACAAAATTTACATATGATCTAGGCATCCAACAACTGCTTTAACTCCTTTTGAATAAGTGTACAAGAGTAGGGTGGAATTTCCTAAGTTTTTACTAAAAGGGTTTAATACCTTCTTTGATGGGAATGATATGTTGTATGATGCGAGTATCATATGTATTCAGGGCCTCGTAAGTCCATGCAAAAACATCCTTGTTGATCAATGATGTGAAAGTATTATTTTCAACTTTTGAACAATAGGTTCCTAAGTTGATGAACTTTGGTCATTCCAGAGTGCCCAGGTTCACCAAGAAATTCTCCATTATGGAGATGTTTGTCTTGGGACTTGATACCGTTTTGAATGAAGATTGTAGATCAAATAGTTTTTCAAGAGTCAATACACTTATATGGATGCAATTTCTTTTTATCTTGTTTGTTTCATCTCAATACTCTTGAAGGTCCTGCTAATGTTCTTCATCGTCTTTCATAAAGACTTGGAACATGTCATCATTGGTGATAAAGTTGTTTATCTATGAATTATCATTGAGTACTCTCCAATTTGTGACATTTTCAGGTATAAAATGTCTGAAAAACATTTCCACAATGAATCTATTATTTGAGGGGGTAAATATAGAAG
>ML824744.1:0-17901 GCA_009831015.1 Picea engelmannii | reverse complement strand
TTACTGCCTCTTCTTACCACCCACGTCTCCCACTGACACTTGTTCCCCACTCTGTCTCTCTCCTCTTCCTATCGCATCTCCCGCTCCCCCTCCACCTTTTTCTTTCGCACACCTATCCTTCACTCACTGTCCCACCTTCGTACCTCACCCTCTTACCTCCTGCTATATGTATTCCACTCACCCCCATGTCATATCTCCTTTCTGCTTCTACCTCTCACTCCCCGCCATCTATCTCCCACATCCTACACCTCAGTTGATCGATCCCACCTCGTTCAGTCACCGGATCCCACCTTCTACCTACACGTCATCTTCTCGTTCCATATCACCCATGTGCCTTTACACCTTAGCGCCCGCATTCTGTCACCCATGTTTTCCCAGTCATCACCTTGTCGATTGTAGCTTTCCACCTGGTCATCGAACATACGCCATGTCCCACTGAGCTCTCACCAATCTCTTTGTCATAATCTTCTGTTCACCTGCCTGTCTTCCCTATAAGCATCCAACAAAGCACAGATAGCGAAGGAAATGCTGCCATGACTTCCAAGTGCAGGCATTGACTCTTCTTACTCAGATCTCGATGAAACAGTTAATGTAAGTGAGGAAGGTGGGTGAGACATTGTCTCCTTCCATAAATAGAAGGTCGGAGAGGGACAAATCGTGTAAGAAGACTGTCAGTCCAGTGTGACAAAGATTGTGTCTGACAGAAGACTACATGGGCAGTCTGACCAACGTCTGCATGCGCAGCCTGATAAAGAATCACATCAACATAAAGCTTTGAAAGCATGATAGGATCGCCTCAAGTAGTCGGAGCCAGTTCAAAGTATATGTAGGCATTTTTTCCATTTTGTTTAGGGTCGATGGTAGATCTAAGCTCTTGCATGTAATTTTTTAGTAAAGCCTCTGGTTCTCTGGTTATGTATTTCATTTTGAGACTTCTTGTTTAATGACAGTCAGCCTTCTTTTCCACCTCTTTTGCCTTTGATATTGATGGCTCAGGCATGGATGATCTAGTCGAGTTGTTGTAATCATGTTGTAATGTATGTTTGATTGTAGTGTTGTTACAACATCTCCAATTTCCTGAAGTTTTGGTTCCAAGAGGATCTTGTATTCAAATATTTTCCTCCTTAGGTTGTTGGAAGACCAGATGTCCATAGCAGCCCTTCACATTTTCTCCTCAAGTTTTCCCCCCTACTCACCCTTACTACAACTTACTGTCTGAAGTTAGATCAAGACCTCATCTTCCTATGCATACAAGCCCAGTTTTCTGAGTTAAAGCGATATCATCTTGATTTTGCATCCATTAGACCCCCCTTAAATTTATTCATTGTGACATAAAAACTTGTGGGTACTGGGCTTACCTCTGCTGCAATCCAGAGGTGACTTCTAGTGCTAACAGTATGAATAGCAGTAACAGTCCATATTCATGTGGCCAAACTTTTGATTACACCCCTAGTGAACATCACCGCATCCTTTCCCAATCTCATAGGAAAATCTAATCATATATGGATGCCATACAAAGGAAGGGTGAATAAAATAAGAGTAGACAACGAGGCTCATATGAAACACACTGTAACATAACTTGAAGGTAAAAAAGAACCCATTACTTTTGCACATAAAATTTTGGGAAATTATTTTTTGGATACTGACCGTGGTTGTTATGAATTGTAGCCATCATCGTTTCAATCACATGAACAACTTGAACTCCTTCACTGCACATAAACTGATGAAAATGACTATACCATAGTAGAAATAACTAGCTCTAACCTTACTAATTTAGTCGTAGGAACTAACATTTAGAATTTGTTTTTTGATGGCTCTAGATATAAAGAAGGAGTCATGGTAGGTTGTGTATTGATTGAGTCGAGCAAACACAAGACTCTAATATCCTACCAGCTAGAATTCAAATGCACCAATAACACTGTAGAATATGAATCCTTGGTTGAAGGTTTGAAAAAATCTATTGATATTAAGGTGTGTTGTTTAGACTTTTTTGGTGATTCATAAATCATTGTTAGACAGGTTAAGAATTCCATAGTTTCCTTATCCTCCCATCTTAATGGCTATCAACAAGAGGTATGGAAGCTTAATAATTATTTTTTTTTCATTTGGTATCACTTTTATTCCTCAATCCCATAACGTTTTCACTGACACCTTAGCTAACACAGCTTCTATATTTACCCCCTCAAATAATAGATTCATTGTGGAAATGTTTTTCAGACATTTTATACCTGAAAATGTCACAAATTGGAGAGTACTCAATGATAATTCATAGATAAACAACTTTATCACCAATGATGACATGTTCCAAGTCTTTATGAAAGACGATGAAGAACATTAGCAGGACCTTCAAGAGTATTGAGATGAAACAAACAAGATAAAAAGAAATTGCATCCATATAAGTGTATTGACTCTTGAAAAACTATTTGATCTACAATCTTCATTCAAAACGGTATCAAGTCCCAAGACAAACATCTCCATAATGGAGAATTTCTTGGTGAACCTGGGCACTCTGGAATGACCAAAGTTCATCAACTTAGGAACCTATTGTTCAAAAGTTGAAAATAATACTTTCACATCATTGATCAACAAGGATGTTTTTGCATGGACTTACGAGGCCCTGAATACATATGATACTCGCATCATACAACATATCATTCCCATCAAAGAAGGTATTAAACCCTTTTAGTAAAAACTTAGGAAATTCCACCCTACTCTTGTACACTTATTCAAAAGGAGTTAAAGCAGTTGTTGGATGCCTAGATCATATGTAAATTTTGTCATTAAACACGGGTATCTAATTTGGTGCCAGTCGGAATGAAATCTAGGAAGATTATACTTTATGTGGACTTCATAAATTTAAACCAAGTGTTCGACAAATATGATTATCTCATTCGCTCAATGGAAAAAACGCTTTAGCTTGAATCTAGTTCACAAATGTTCTCATTATTAGATATATTTTCTAGATACAACTAGGTTCTTGTAGCAGAACTCGACCGATTGAAGACCATTTTTTGAACAAAGTGGGGAACTTTTGCTTACCATAGAATTCCCTTTGGCCTGATAAATGTAGGAGAAACTTTCCAACATGCCATGGATATTGATTTCAAAGGTATAATTATGCAAATCATGGTGGTATGTCTTGACGATGTGACTCTATACTCTAAGAAAAGAGTTGACCATCCACATCATCTAAAACAATTTTTTGAAAGATGCAAGAAATATGGAATATCTATAAATCCTAAGAAAAGTAGCTTTAATGTTTCATAAGGAAAACTACTTGGACACATCATCTCCCAATATGGGGTCTCCATTGATCTAGAAAGAACAAAATCCATCATGCATATCCCTTTTCCCAACAACAATAAATCAATGCAATCATTCTTCGGAAAGATCAATTTTGTAAGAAGACCCGTGTCTGATTTTGTAGAAATAGTCAAGCCTCCCTAATAGATGATAAAAAAAGGATGTTCAAATCAAGTGGACATCTATTTAAATGAATCAATTTGAAAAGGTCAAGGCTACCATAAAAACAACTTATGCACTGCAAATTCTAGATTTCTCCATAGAATTATTGTTGTATACTTTCACTAATGATCATACTCTTGCAGCAGTGCTCACTCAGAAAGATGATCAAGGGGATGAATTCCATATTTCATTCATGAGCACAAGTCTACAAGGGGCTTAGTTGAATTACCCAGTGGTGGATAAGAAAGCATTCATTGTTCACAAAGCTATCAAATAGTTCAGACCCTACATTTTGAAGAACCACACCAAGGTCATTGTTCCTCACCAGTCATGAAATCATTGTTCATTCAAAAGGAGATGAAAGAATGAATAAGAAATTGGACGATATCCCTACATGAATATGATCTTGAGTGTAAACCTACCATGATCGTGAAAGGTCAAGGCCTTTGTAAATTAGTGACCAAATCTATAGATTCGAGAAATCATGTAGAAGAGGGCGGGGAAGAAGAATTGGAAGTGTGTACATATGAAGTCCCCTATACACCATCACTTGAAGACTCTTAGTATAATGATCTCACACAATACCTACATCATGGCACCACCCCAGAACATCTTAAATATATACATAAAATAGATATGAGGTTAAAATATGCACACTATCATCTAGTCAATGGTGTGATTTTTAGAAGAAGTAATGATGGGGTTGTCCTTAGGTGTTTATAGAAACAAGGTGTTGATAAAGCCCTAAAAGAAATTCATGACAGACCAGTTGGAGGACACTTTGTTGGGGAGACTACATCCCATAAAATTATGAGAGTAGGATATTATTGGCCAATGGTATTCAAAAATGCACACACTTATGACAGGAGTTGTAAAACCTGCCAGAAATATTCCAGATGAGAGAAGAGGTATGTTGTTCCTCTCCAACCTGTAGCTCTTGAAGAACCATTCAAATAATGGGGATTATACATTATTGGTGAAATCAAGACTCGCTCATTTAGACATCACAAGTACATCCTGACTACTATTGATAACTTCACGTGATGGATAGAAACAATACCATTAACAAAGGTAAACGAAGAAGCGATAATTAATTTATTGGAACAACATATCATCACCAGGTTTGGAGTACCAACCACTCTTATTTTTTACAATGCTACATATTGTTCTTCTTTGAAATTGATTGAGTTTTCTTTATACAAGGGAATCATCTTGAATTATGCAACTAACTATTAACCCCAAGGAAATGGCCTAGTTGATTCTACTAATAAAAACTTAATCCATATCTTAAAGTGAACTATAGTTGACCAACAAATAAACTAGCATAATTCTCTATCAAACACTTTGTGAGAAGACCAAGTCACCCCAAAAATAGGAACATCTCCTTATTTCCTCATTTATAGGAAAGAAGTCATCCTTCCACAAAAAAATTTGTTTCCTTCCCTTCAACTCACCCAACGATCATGCAAGTAAATCTTCCCCGTCATTTAGAGAAGAATGAACACTTTAATTAAACTGGAGGAGGATAGAGATAAGGCTAAGACAAATTCATTGGGTCCCACCAGCACTCACCTTGATGCTTCTTGTAATGATTTTATTGATCCTAAAAGTAATTTTTTTCAAGATATTTGATGCAAAGAGTCATGAATTTTCCCATGTTTGTTTATATCTCTCACTTCTACTTCTTGGGCTAACCTAGGTTCGTATCTCAACGGGTTTCCAACAAAACCCTTTAAAACTATCGTCCCTTCTGGTAAAACAGAAGGAAACACAACACACATAGTGCACTACACAGTCTCACCCGAGATAGCTTTATGGGTGACCGAAATGCTCAAGTGCTTGCAGTCTAGGAATGAGTGGGGATCTGAGAGTGTATTTTATCTTCTCCATGCATTAATTTTTTTATTCATTCAAGGATATCTAGGATTCATTCATCTTTAGCCCCATGCATGCATTATATTACATCTAGCTTAATCATCCATTCATAAACTAATCATTAACAAAAAGTAAACATGAAAGAAACATCACATATAACACATGTTTTATCATGGTTCACCCCCTCCTAGGATACGTCCACAAAGATTTGGCTTCTCTACTCTTTTATTTAGTCTACTACAAAATATGGTGTTGTGCACATTACATATTTCATCATACAATCATGAAGAGGTTCAAGATCCTCTGTGAGGCGGACTAGATCACACCAAGATCCTAGCATGTGACCTAACCCTCAAAATATAGCTTACTTGACTCTTTGATCTCACCTTGGACTTAGAATTATTCAACAACTATGAACTTACAATCGTTGATCAACAACTGAACCACTGTACTCTTAACCTAGACCTCCTAGGTATTTATTTATACTACTTTTCAGGATTGTAGACATTACAATCTTTATCAAAAACCCTAACCCTAACATGGTTAGGTTTTCCTCCCTTCTTGTCTTGCATGCTTCTTTTCCTTATTTTTCTGCATGTTGTTTTCTTTCCATCGATTGTGTGTGTTATAAAATTAGGTCTTCTTTCCAAAATTAGGTATTTCCCAAAATAGACCTTTTCTCCAATAATGTAGACGCTTCCCCGAGCTCCCTCCCTTTTCCTTTTAGTGTTTTAGAGGATTGTTAGGTGGTAGCTCTTCTAGGCAGCATTTTCCATGTAAATAAAACCAATCGTTACTACACTCAATTATGGTCATTATTAAACTGATTGGATTCATAGGATAAAAATGAAAGATGATAAAATGTTGTATGCAAACCTTTCCTGAGAGTAATTTTAACAAAAAATTGTAGAGAATAATTACCAGAATCGACAATGCAGAATACCAAAAACTTTATTTTGTTTTCATGGTTAAACTCTCAAATCGATTAATTAGCTTCAAATATTATCTCTCCACTGCAACGGATTTTTGTATATTTGATAATAAAAAAATGAAATAAACAAAAACATGAGCGTAAATTTAAAGGGCCTAGGACCAAATCCAAGACACAATCTTAATAATTTCAGTAGGATCCTAAATATTTGTTGGTTTAAATGTTATCATGAATTGGTGTATTCGAATTTAAACCAATTTTGATGACTGGTGTCGTGCATTTATGTCATTTTCTATTTGTATCGATGCTTTCAAAAATAGTTTTATTTGGAGAGATTTGGTGTGTTTATCGAGGATCGGGAGTTGGATATATCGATGGTTTCAAAAAATATGTTATTTGATCATTTTTCCCAAACACGTGAAAGAATATCCTAGTGATTTATTTACCTTTCTAAGTAAATCTCTGAAAAGAATATTCCTTCGAATAATCTTCTAGAGCTTCACAAAAAATGTTCAGCAAAGCTTAACATTTACCACCAATATGAACATTAGCGTGCTTTGTATGCTTATCGAGAGTCGGCGATAAAGTATATCAGTGGTTTTAGAATTTGTGTTGTTTTGAACCTTTTTTCGAACCCCCAATTGCATATTCGATGAATTCATTTCATTATCATATTTCGCGCAAATGTTATCAATTATAATTCAATAGTGATTACCTTTCCTCCAACCCTCGATAAACCTATCAGCCTTTCAAGGAAATGTAAGCATCAACGTCAACACTTTACATAAAAGTGATTTCTATAGGTTTTTTGCAATTGTCGATAACACTATAGTACTTCTTGAAATAGTTACTTTTTCTCTTTTAATTTTCTTACACAAAATAATGAAAAAGATCAAAAATATGAAGAATGAAAACCTATAAAACAAATTTGGTACCCAAATATAAAATAAAATAAAATAAAATAGGGTTTGTTGTGTACTCATCACACTCGTCATATTACTTGTTCAAATTGGACTTAAAGGATCAAGGGGGGTATTGACTGTGTGAAGGAAAGAACTAAGAGCCATTATTGGGTTACTCAAAAGAGACAATTAGATTTGGAGACAGTGAACTTGGGGGTTGATAAAATTTGAATGGGGAAGGAAATATCAAAGGTAGGCATAAAATACATCTTGGTCCCCTCCCTCAAATAATATAATGGTTCAGGAAGGACCTAGAAAAGGAGGGGTGTGGAGGAGTGGAGGGTTGAAATGAAAGAAAAAGTAAAGGAGGGTGTGGTTATCTATAGGTAGCAGAGTAACATATAACTGATGAATAAAAGGGATCATATCCTAGTTAGCTAGAACACAATATACCAAACTAAGCCCCCATCATGAGAAAAGTATGTGAAACTTCTAGCTAGAGTTTAGGAAGAAAGGAATACCATTTAGGATTAGCAATTCATGTTATTTTTCAAGGTTCATAAGGTGGTTGTGATAAGAGATGATATGTCCCATGGAATCATCATAATTCATGTGTAAACCCATTAAGGTCAGCTCGATCCCCTAAAGGTAGGGAGCATCCTCTAACTCTCATGTAAAGGAATGTGTTTAGTTCTTGTACGACCATTGATATACCCTAGGAGAATGATATCTCATAAAGTTGAATATTGGATGATATTTGTGTACAATTCCTACTATGGATCCTAGTCTAAATCACTATGTGTGTAAAATCCTGAGGACATGGGAAGAAAGTAACTTACCGCAAAGAAAATTCCCTAAAAAAGGGATGACATGTTGCTAACCCTCATCCATATCAATCTATGAAACTCATCTAAGGTGACCAATGTAACTATACCCTAAAGGGAATCTTGATATAGACAAGTCACATCTCTCGATTCATGAAACTTGTCAAATATCCAAGCCTCCTTTATATATAAAGATAAGCATTGATACCTCAAATATTATGGGATAGTGCTAACAAGGATGGAATGGGTCTAAGATTCATGAAAAGAATATTTGATTATCCGAATAAATCATAAAATGCCCCTAGAGAAGACCAAAGAATTCCATTACAATTCCAACATCCAACTATGATCCCATAAACCCCACGCCTCACCCCCCTAGCCCATAATTTGAAGAACCTAGGTTGGATCCACCTTGAGAGAGGGGAATACCTAATCATTGCCATGGCATATACAACAACTACCCATTTACCTAAATGTCATGTTGCTTCCACCTATTCCCTAGAGAGACTAATCTTCACAAGTTGAGTTTGTGTGATATCATCATCTAAAGAAACCTTTGAGGGAGGGATAAAAGTCATATCTTATCCCAAAGGACTCCAAATTCCCTGAAGCAAATAAAGAAAATGGAGTTTGAACAAAACCAATCCCTCTTTGGGTTGATATTCTATAGGTATAAAATGTCCCAAAGAAAGGAGACTCTTGTCTAAGTGGGGTCATTATTGGACCATGTTGGAAGAGAGGGAATTTCCCTCACCTTTAGGTTCAACTCCCATGCCCACTTCATGCACTACTTGATCATCCTAGCATGTACTACCTCCTCAACCACTATGAGTAGGGGGGATTATCTCCCCCTTGAACTACATGTGTCTAAGCCTTGAGCTAAGTCTCACTCTCCTATTGAGAATGAATATCCTCATGCTTGTTCTTAAGGTACAATGTTTCTTAGTGTAATGAATCTCTAAGTGGTTTGGAGGTTTTCCCGTGTTTTGAAATCTTGGACAAGATGTTTGAGAATTAACTTATTAGATTCCACTTCTAAAATCATATTAGTGAGGCTACGAATTCCATCATGTAGATGAAGGTTTAATCATTTGTTTCTATCTAATCTTGATTTTACACTCTCCACCCTTATAATCAAAGTTAGATATGTTTTTTTGATGTCCACCACATTGTGTGTTGGAGAGGCAACACCCTAGGATGATTTATTTTTGGATCCCCCATTTATAAGGCCAGCTATCTCTTATGCTAAGTTGGAGCTACAAGTTGTGATTTTTTGCATGTACTAGAGGTAAAGATATAACATAAAGAAGGTTGTGGATGTGGCATTGTAGACGGGGAAGGGTTGGGGAGGATGACGTAGAGGGGCATCATGGATAGAGGAGAGGCGAAGTCAAGGGTTATGGATCGAGGAAGAGAGGAGAGAACAAGGGTTGTGGCAAGGTAACAAAAGGTTAGAGGGATACAAAAAAGGGGGTAGAGGATTACTAGAGAGAGAAAGGTCAAGTGGGAGTTTATGGTGGTCATGCACATGGATGGGAGGATTGAGAGGGAAGCAAAACCAGGTGGTAGAATCAACAACAAGGAAACTAATAGCAAGATGGAAACTCCATGAATATTTCATAAGAAAGATAGCGCCATGAGGAAGCCATGCACAAAAGTTGCAATGCCAATGTCATGCAAGAAGAGATGAAGTCATAGACACGAAAATATGAGAGAAAAAAGAAAATAAAAAGGTATCAAAATTATGGAATGGTTAAAATATGTTCCTCCTCACCTACAACATCCAAATATGACTTGCAATCATAGATAGAAGATTTATAGTGAACACTCCAAAAAAAAAAAACTTAAATTTTGCAATACCATATTTAGTGACAACAACAATATCTCAAATCCCATATCAATGATAATAGTTGTGCCAAACTAAAGCAAGAGCATATATGCACCCAAGAGAGAAAGATCAACTCATAATAAAGAATATATGGAGCATAATTAAGAATAATCAAGCATATGGAGAGAAAATAAAAAATAACTAAGAAGATATTTACAACAATTAAGGTACAACAAGAACGAAGAAAGCATAATGGCAAGAGTGACATTGATGAATGAGATTTTAATTGGAAGAATAAATCCCATGCTTATCATTTTTAATGACTTATATCATGTAATAACTCATAAATTAGTAGTTGATATTATTTATCTATTACTTCATTGAAAATTCTTGAAGGCTAGTTGCCCTCCTCTCTTGGCCTAGGGTGTGGTTTTTGAGAGAATTTCCATAATAATCTAGTTATAGTATTTGCAAATTAGGTGGCAAAATCAAAAGGAAGTACTAACTCATAATCCTCATTTTGTATCTATGGTATTTTTGTGTTGCATTGGTGGTGATGAGGGTTATCCTTATTGTATGATGCTTTAACTATTTAAGAAAATGTATGATCATTCAATGTAAGGACAACACTAGTTGTATTTTGTTTCTCTTTAATATTTATATATTGAGCTATATATGCCACACTGATATGTATGCACATACATAAATAAAATGTTAAACAATAATATTGTAATTCAATATATAAATGTTGAAATATAAATTCACTATATTGAAATTCAAATGTACACTATTGTAATTATATCTTGACATGTATGGAATCATAAGTTAATTACATACTTAGAATTGACACTCTTGTAGTCAAAAACCACACTTATGGAATCATAAGTCAATTTCATACTCAGAATTGACCCTCTCTCAATCAAAATTCACACCTTCATAATCAAATTCATAGTTTGAAAACACCAACATTCAGATGTTCATAATCCAATTTTGCACCTTAAAAGCATTGATATTAACACTTCCAAAAAGTATATCCACATTTTTGAAATCTAGATTCTATTTTATAAGACCAAATTTCATGAAATGGTTGTTATATATCAATGTGTACCATAATGACTATCACCATCTAAATATATGATCTTCACTCATGTCTCATGTAAGCCACTACTAGGTTGGCCCACTATTTACATATGCATATGACTCCTTATATTTCCCCATCAGGGTCATAACATAGTACCCCATTTCAAGAAGTTGTACTCAAAAGTTGCATGTGATGAAACCAAATAATATGAATTTCTCATTTTTTTCAGTTTTCTTATTTCCACTGTTGATTATCCATCCCGTCCATATTTGAATCTTGTTAGCATCAATCCTTCACAATGTAATTTTTTTAGTTTATTTTCATTTAATTGCATGCATTGTATATTTTCCAATTTGTTCTTTGAAAATGTCTAGTCTCATAATTTCCTCAACCTCACTTTCCATGAATTCCATTGATTCTTTTGTTTGCTTGCTTGGTAGTCAATGTACTTCTTAAATACTATCGTGGTAATGGTAATATTTTTTAAAGTGAAGTGAAATCTTGGGACTTTATCAATACTATTGTATTAAGCAAGAGCTTCACCACAAAAAAAATAAAAAAATAGCATGTGCATATTTATCCAATTTTCCCTTACAATTTTCAATCATTCTGTAGAATCAATGTCATCGTTATCTGCACTAAAATATGGTCCAGACACATTAGTTATTGCCTCAAACATGTAGGTGTTAGTAAAAACTCTTAAGCTCCAATATAATGACTTCACAAGGCTATCTCAAATTGTCCCAAACTTTTTACCTAGATATTATCTTTTATTTTCTCTATCCAATGCCTTTTGAATCACATGAATCAAACATTCCAATCAAAAGTTATGACCAATATTTTAAATTGACTTCTTGTTTTAAGACCTTCTATGGAAACTACTCTACAAATAGACCTTGCACTTGTTACATATTTAAGATTTTTGTGCCAACTTCACTAAAATTTCAACCCATAACAGAGTAAAATATATGCCCCTGAAAATCACCACACTAATTTGAATTTTCAAATAAGTTATGGTATATTTACCAAACCCTATTGTTTTTTAGCCACTCTCAAGAGATTGAGGATGTACATAAAATATATTTGTGAATTCCACCCTAACAATTTTAAATTTTGGCCCTATAACAACCTCTAATGTTTTCTTTCATATGGATCTAGTCTTATTGCAATTGGACTTTGGAATACTTATATGTTCATTCTGGTGAACCCTAATAGTTTTAGTAAGGTTTCAACACTATGGAAACCCTAAGTTTCATGTCTCATGTCACTTAAAATTCCACACCATGGGACCTAGAATTTGTACCCATAATAGGCTCAAAGTTCTTTCATATGCCACTAGTCTCAGCGCAATTGGACCTCACAATCTTTAGATATGCATGATTTAGACAGCCTTACTAGTTTTGGTAAGGTTTTTAAATGGTGTCAAAACCTTAGGACTATACCTCCTAATTGTTGAGCCTCAAATGATACTATTTTGACCTTAGACAATAAAAAATGCCTTCTTTCCAAAATTTCAAGTTTCACTAGATTTGGAGGCCCCTAGAAAAAGTTATGGCTTTGACAGTGAGATATACTCCTTGAATGTGTCCATCAAGAATCATTTGCTTTAATACCGATTCTTATCAACCCAATACACAATAAAGCATAATAATCCTCCATATGCACATTGTACATGAGATATACACATGATTCACAACTCCAAAAAGTATTATTAATGGTGAATCATAATAACTCCTTAAATATTAAGAATAAAATTGGGATAACCCAAATACATCTCAATGAAATAACCATATGCTAATGTATACAATAATGAACGACTATGTTGACCTCTATATATTCTTATTGCTACTCATTACTTAGGAAAACCTACCATTTGCATATACATATGGTGCCTTGTATACCCTCGTTAGGATTATAACAACATTTTTTACCAATATGGAAACATAAAAATAAGGGTCACCATAATCTTATGCTTCAACAACTCAAAATGTTTTACAACGATGACCCCTCCATTCAAATGCAACATCCTTCGACAACAATATTTCCATTTGATAAACATTTTGTGCATAACCCCAACTAAAGTTCTTATAATACCAAGAATGTTGTCAATGGGGTATAGCCTAAGTGATTAAAGCAAGGGGTCGTTATCCTCTCAATTTTTATCCTCTCCACCTAGGTTTGATTCCCACTTGTGAAATGCTTTCCCCTCTTGGGTCGATTTACTTCAACATGGAGGTGTTTCATGTATATGGAGCTATGTGTGATCCCTAGATGACTTTAACGAAATAGATTCCCCACAATCACCGTCGATTAGAGAAGAATTGTCTTGACAAGTTTGTGGGTGAAATTCTCTTCATTGCCCAATTTAAAGCATTCAAATAATAAGTGTCTGTGTGTGTCCCAAAAAGGATTTGAACTTAGATGGATTATAAGTGTATCGTATATCTAAAATGACTTTTACTTTTCATGGTCAACTTGCAAGCCTTCCCTGTTGATTACATAACCCAACAAAACCCTTGAGTCGACATTTAATTGACACTCTGGCAATTTAAGGAAACTCTACATTGTACCTTCAAATAATGGCAAGACCTTCCAACAAATTATACAAATCCCAACAATCTAAATGTATTTCCATAAACTTGTTAATGAAATCGATGAAAACACTGAATATTGCTCAATGAAAAACAACATGAACATTTTTTAGACCAAATTGCATTACAATATCACGAAAGGCTTCCCATTCCATCACAAGCATTGTCATTGGTGAACCCAAAAACCCATCAATGAAATACACTTTGTGCTCCACTGCATGCATTAAGATTTTTTTTGTAAATGTTGTGAAAAATGAATTTGTCACAATCACTTTGTCTAGCTCTAGAAAATCTACACATGTTCACAGTTCTTATTCTTCTTTCATGCTATGAAAATTACACTGGCTCATTGCTCAATTTCATAGATTTGGTAAATACAACATCAAGCAGACTATCCAATTCAACTTTAACTTGTGACTTCAAATGGTGTGGTAATCTCTTTCAATGTTGCTTCACAAGTTTAGCACCTTCTTGCAAAATAATATGTATCTCACCCATTCCATTGGAATCCCCTTTAAATACTCATTTGACCATGTAAAAACATCAACATCACTCCTAGAAAATCTCAATCTCAATGTCTCAATGATGCACATTCTACATCACTTTACCTTACCTTTCTGCAAAAATCCAACTAATTGGTTCAGAGTTCCCACAACATACCTAAGATAGTATCAACGAACCTATAGTACAAGAACTACTCTTGAAGGGAATTTACAAGTAAGTCCAATTCCATCTAGCATCCACATCAAAACCATTTCCTCTAGACATATTAGATATGTACCCTGACAATTCCCTTTAGGATCACATTTCACATCATGATACGTTTCATAGAACTCCACACTACAAATGTGCACTTCTGCAACACTACAATAGTACCTTTGTGTACTAAAACCTAACCTTGAGAGACTCACCAAATAATAAACTTGTTTGCAACACATCCTTGTTATAGAGATAATGGTCATATTTAGAAGTTAGTCATGTTTAGGTCTTAACACGAATATAATACTCTCATTAATAAAGAGATATAATAATGAGGGATTTGATAAAAGGCATCATCGAGGGTTTGATAACCCAGGCCATCGAGATTTTTTTTTAAGCAGCTTCAACATGTGACGAGATTAAAATTAAATTCGTTGTGTGAAATTTGAAGCCGTCGGAAATTTTCTAAAGGCACCATGTGAACCATTGGTATTTTTTTTAAAGTGAAGCCACCAAACCAGCATCGTGGTGAAAGGTTGTCAAAAAAATAGATGGAGACGAGCAAACGTCATGCCATATACTTTGAGAATTAGCATATCCGTGTCATGGGAAGGTTGTCTGCATAAACAGAATCAAGCAACGAAGGCTCTCATCCGACAAGTAAGTCAATGATCAAACAAAAGGATGGTCATGTAATTTATACTTCATCAATCTTGTTGAATATAATTCACTTCCAATGGTTATTTTTAAGATCTTATCTTAGAATGGACAAACAACTTGCTTGTCCAAAGATTTATCTTTTTGTCTTTGAACAAGCATGTAAAATGGTCATTATGGGAGGGTGTTAGAGATAATGGTCATATTTATAAGTTATACATATTTAGTACTTACAAATATAATAAAGTATCGTTAATAAAATGATGTAATAATGAGGCATTTAAAGTAGTAATTAACATAGTAGTTAATGGTCATATTTATAAGTTAGACATATTTAGCACTTACACACATAATAAAGTCTTGTTGATAAAATGATGTAATAATGAGGGATATAAGGTAGTAATTAACATAGTAGTTAATGGTTAGGTATTTGGGAGTTACATGATGTACTCCTCTACTACTACATAATGAGACATCGCATCATCTAATGTAAAGAATGAATCTACTACTTCCCATTATTATGTGTATCCATATACATGCATGTGTGTAAAGACAACAATCATTGTGGACCCGCACAACTTCAAAAACCACTTGCAACCTGTGAAATTTCTAAAACCTAATTCACTTTAAACCAATCAAATTTATTTTTAACTGATCATTCAGGGTTTTCTTCACAATAAATTAAATACATAGCAGAAATAAATTACCAGGAACTAAAAGTAAAAGAAGACAACAATCACATCACATTTAGACACTTATTTTTGGATAATAGTCCTCGGAAAAACCCAAGATGGGAAAACCCATGGAGCAGATTAGAGGATTTTATTATTTCTTAGCAGGAAAATATAGAGAATTCTTACAAAATAAATCGGCCTCTACCAACAGCTGAAAAACTTCAGCAAAACCATCTTCAACATAATCATATGGCCTTTCTAGACCCTCCAAAATAGAACCAGAATGAAACAACATGTAGAACATGAGCCTCTGCATGATTGTATGGCCCTCCTGCATCACCCCTGCATCACTTTGTATGGCCTTGCCAAATCTGAAACTTAGCCTCTACAATTTGGTGAAGAGATGAGTCGATCCACCTGGTAGACTCTCCTCTCTACTCCTGCAAAACTACCACCTGCAAATCTGCAATCGATTTCTCTCTCCAAACGATCTCTCTTCTGCTTGTGCGCCCCCTTAGCACAATCAATCTCTTTATTCTTCATTGAGAAAGTGAAACACTAACCATACAAAAGGATGGAGGGATGATATCAACCCTCATCCTCATGATGAGATCAATGGTCAATATTAAAAGACCACAACTTAGATTATTTTTCACTTTAACTTTAGAAAAAATACTCAATAAAGTCAACTGAATATTATAACACATCAACAATTATTTTCCTAAGTTAGACTTAGGAAAACATTTAATTAATCAACTCAACCAAAGTTTCATTGTCCTCCATCATGCTAGGATGCTATAATGATGATGGAATACCTTCCTTGCTACAATTTCAACACTCCCTCTTAGCGAGGAAGGGATTTTGTCTCAACCCCATCTGATCTCTAAACTTCTCAAAATTGTGTTTGCTCAGTGCCTTGGTAAAGATGTTTGTCATATGTTCATCACTCTATATGTAATCAAGCCTCACAGCTCCTCTATGTACACAATCTTGGATGAAGTGATACATGATATCGATCTGCTTGCTACGATCATAAAACATCGAATTCTCAAAGAGCTTGATGCAACTTTGATTGTCACAGTGAATCACAGTAGCTTCTAGATATTGTCTGAACAAGCCCAAAAGTAACTTCCTTATCCACAATGCCTCACATGCTTCCAAACTGGTTACCATGTACTCTGCCTTAGCAAATCTCAATTCCATTGATATATTCTTCCTATTGAACCATGAAATGATGTCTGATCCAATGTTGAAGCAACAACCTCAAGTACTATTCATGTCCTCTACACATCCTGCCCAATCAACATCTGTAAAACTTGCTAATGTCACTCCACCACTATGCTCATACAATATCTCGTACTACATTGTCCCTCTAAGATAGCACAACACTTGCTTCACAACAATCCAATGTACTCTTCGAGGGTCCACCATGAATTGACTCAAAGAGTTTACTGCAAAGATGATATATGGCCGAGTATTGACCAAATACATGAGTGATCCAATCAACTTACGATAGACTGTGGGTTCTATTGTCTTCAAATCTGATGCATCAATATTCTTCCAATAAGTAACCAGAGGTGTGGACATGGGCCTACAGTCCATCATCCTGAACCTACGCAAAATCTTTACTGCATACTTCCCATGTCCTAGGAAGAAGTGCCCAGATTTCTACCAAACCTCCAACCCTAGAAAATAGTGCATCAACCCAAGCTATTTCATCTCTAATTTTGTTGCAAGGTTGACCTTGCAATATTCTATCAACTTCTCATCTCCAATGATAAATAGGTCATCTACATATAGTACCAGTATAATAGGATTCTCCCTACAATAAATTACAATTTTGGATCTGCCTCACTCCATTGGAATCCCATCTCTCTCAAGTAGTTGTCAATCCTCGAGTACCATGCCTGAGGTTCCTGCTTGATCCCATACAAGGCTCTCCTCAGTCTGCACACATGTGTCTCTCTACTTCCAACCTCAAATCCCTCAAGCTTCTCAGCATATACCTCCTCCTCTACAACTCCATTGAGGAAGGCGGTGTTCACATCCATTTGATGAACGCGCCAGCCCTTCTCTGTTGCCAATGAAATGACTTCTCGAATTGAAGAATACCTAGCCACAGGAAGAAAAATATCCTCGTAATCAACTCCTTCTCGCTGTGAAAACCCCTTGGCCATGAAGTGGGATTTGTATTTTTCCATGCTTCCATCTGTTGCATGCTTCACTTTGTAGATCCACTTGGATCCAACCACCTTTTTATCCTTTGGCCTCAGAACTACCTCCCATACATCATTTTTCATAATGGAGGCATATTCCTCCATCATGGCCTCCTACCACACCTTATGTCATGCAAAACTCTCATAACTGGAAGGCT
>ML824743.1:51994-66869 GCA_009831015.1 Picea engelmannii | reverse complement strand
AATCCATTAATTCTAATCCAACTAGTTATTCATCCATCAAAGTTTAAGATGTAACTATTTTTCCTATGTTTATGTTCTAATATTACCTCTACAAACTAAGTGGACAATATGCAAATATATGTAATTATGTTTTATTTTTGGAAATAGTATGTATGTTGCAATACTTTGTTAAGGTGGATTATTGATGTTCTATTTTTTGATTGGGTATGAACATGGATATACATGGTGCAATAAATTTAATATTTTCCTATTAAAATTTCAGTGACACTTAGCCTCAATTACCTTTCTTTTGCGGTCCTTTAGCACTGGTTACACCTAACAATTTTTTTTTCCCATTTTATTCATATAGTGTGCAATCCCAATGATCCAGATTATTTTGAGAAGGACATGAATGCAAAAATATAACATAGATATAACAAGGAAATACACAGAGATATTGCAAGGAACACAGTAAAACTCAGATTCTATTAATGTCTGTCTGGAATACAAAATATTGTAAAATACAAAGCACACAAGCTAGCTAGAATGGTGGTAGCTTATCTCTGAAGAGAAATGTGTCAGCTACACTCATTCACAAGAACTTGATTACAATGAGACTTCAAAGTCAAACCCTAAACATCCAAAATCCTAACCCCGAAAGATAAAACACCAAAAGGTTTGTGGGCTCCTATGGGGGTAGTTGATATGCCAACTTCTCGAGTGCACGACTTTTGCATACGATCTCCATTTGGGTCGCTCGGTACCCCATCAGAAAGGTCTCGACGATGAGTACACATTTCGAGCGACCCAATAAATCCCAACAATAAACTATTTGGAACTTCCACGTCAAAAAAATGTTGTTTAGTGCCTTAAAACTACCCCAGAAGTTTGGGACCCGAAAAACTGTAGAAAAACTACTAAGATGGAAATTGTAATTTGAGCCAGTGGAATAGGTGGGAGGTAACTGATGTACACCTAGATCATTCCTCCCCCTTTAGGAAGAAATTGTATCCATTGCATCAAGTTCCTCCATTAGATAGGGAAACTTATGTTGAATCTGACTCCTGCTGAGCCACTTTTCCTGATCAAGAAACTGCCCTTCTTTGACAACACAATAGAGTTGGATCTTTTGTTGTCGAGTTCCCTTCATCTTGGTGTCCATGATCTGATCAACTGTCTCATGTTCAATATAGTCAGGATTGAGTTATGTAGGGGCCAAGTGGTCGGCCACGTACAAAGTGTCCAAGAGAGGTGGAAAATATGGTTGAAGCAATTCCACATTAAATACCGAGTGCAAGCCAAGGAAAGGAGGAATGCTTAATTCAAAATAATTCTCACCCACAACCTTGGTGATGGTGTAAGGCCCATATCAGAGTGGGTGTAGCTTTTGATGGGGTCTTCTGAGGCACTCTTTCTACAAATGCAACTGTACCTTATTTCCCACCTAAAACTTATGTGGTACCCGATGTTGATCATTGCGTTGCTTGTACTTGGCATTGGCTTTTTGAAAAATATCATGAACTTGTTGTTGGATGCATTGGATTCACTCAACAAATTTGGTTTTTTGATCAGCCTCGGTCTGAGCATGGGAGGACTCTTCTTGTGCAGCTGCAATGGGAAGAGCTATGTCAATGGGGGCCAATGGTTGGAACCCCAAGCACACTTGAAAAGGGATGTGGCCAATTTGAGCTATGGAGGGATCTATTGTAGATATGTTGAACATAAGGAAGGCTTTCATGCCATGTGTGTGGATGCTTGGAATTATACATCCTTAGGATATGGACAATCATCTTATTGACTACCTCTGTTTGTCCATCAGTCTATGGGTGGAAGGCATTTGATTTGGTTAGATTGGTGTCCATCATCGACCATAGGCTGGGCCAAAAAGTGCTCAAGAACCTACTATGTCGATCTGAGATAATTATTCATGGGATACCAAAATGAACCCAAACATGTTCAAAGAAGAGCTTGGCGATGGCCTCGACTATGATGCTCTTCTTCCAGGATGAAAAAATCGTCATCTTAGAGAATTGATCAAGAACCATGAAGACATGGTCATTCCCATGCTTGGTTGAAGGTAGACCGAACATGTGATCCATGGAGATGGACTCCCAAGGCCTATCTGGAGTAGGAAGAGGGGTGTATATCCCATGTTTCTTGATGTCGAGCTTGGCAATGGTGCTGAAAGTGCAGGATATGATGTACTTGCAGACATATTGTCAAAGCTTTGGCCAATGAAAATGATTATGTAGTATTGCCACTGTTTTTTCCACACCAAAATTTCCTTCTACCTAACTGTAATGATATTCCCAAATCATCTTTTCACGCTTGCTTGAAGGAACATAGAGATGGCTTACATGGCATAGCAGTCCATCCTGGAGATGAAATTATGGAACTGTTTTTCTTGCACTCAATGTATGATAGGTAGCAACAAAGTCATAGTCATTATTGTATAATTGTGGCCACCTGGATGTCTCATGCCCACAAGAGTTAAGAACTGCGGTTAGCGCCACAATCGGGGGTTGACTGAGGCAATTTGTGACATGGTAAGTGTTTCCCTTCTTGTACTTGATGTTCAAGTGGAATTGCTATAGGTATGTGGACCACTTTTGACGTCGGTAATTCTGAAACTTTCCTTTTGTATGAATTGCAAAGGCCTGTGATCAATGTGGATGATCATTCCCTTCCCCAAAATGTAATGCTTCCATTGTCAACATGCATGCACAATGGAGTACATCTCTTTTTCATAGGTGGGGTATATGTGATTAACATCAGATAATTTTTCACTATGATAGGCCATTGGATGTCTGTGTTGATTAAGGACTACACCAATAGCATAATCTAAAGCATCTTTCTCAATCTCAAATGGTTGTTGCAGGTTTGGCATCATAAGGATTGGTGCTGAGTAGAGACCAAATTTCAAATCCTCAAATGTTTTGTATTGGGATGCATCCCACACAAATTTTGGTCTTTGTTCCACCCTTGTTCACTTGGCTTAGGGCCTAAGAGATATGAGATAACCCCAACACAAACCTACGTTAGAAGTTGGTGAGGCCCAAGAAGCTGTAGATCTTGGTCATTGTCTTTGGGGCCAACCAATCTCGAATTACTTGGATCTTGGCTAGATCCACATGCACACCCTATTCATCCACGATGTATCCCAAATATTGGATTCTCTACATGTCGAAGGAACACTTCTCCAAATTGGCATATAACTTATGTTGTCGCAGGGTGCCCAAGACTTGTTGAATATGCTTCAATTGTTCCTCCCAAATTTTGCTGAAGATGAGGATGTCATCTAGATACACAACCACAAAGGAGTTTGTGAATGCCCACAATATGTCATCCATCATCTACATGAATGTGGTCGGGGAATTAGTCAAGATGAAAGGCATGACCATCCACTTGAATATACCTTCTTTATACTTGAATATTGTCTTCCATACAACATTTTTCCCAATCAATACCTTGTGGTAGCCTAACTTCATATCAATCTTACTGAAAAAATTGCCTCCCTTGAATTGATTGCGAAGATCATCAATCTGAGGGATTGGGTGTCGGTTATTGACTATGATCTTATTCAGGGATCTGTAATCAATACAAAGTCTCCATGTCCCGTCCTTCTTCTATAAAAGAACAATTGGGAAAGGTGAGGAGGTTGGTCTAATGTGGCCCTTCATAATTAACTCTTGGATTTGGCGTTTTATTTCTTCATTCTTCATAACAGAATGTCTATACACAGGGTTGTTAGGTAGAGGAGCACCATGTGTCAAATCAATTGAATGTTTTACTTGACAGTGCACAGACACCCTAGTAGGTGAGGCAAATATGTCTTTGTGCTCTTCCACTATCTTGTCCATCTATTGCTTTTGTGTAGAGAGACCTTGTATAGAGGTTTTTACGGTTGCAATGACCTTCTATTCAGCTTTTGACCGAACCATAAATAGGACAAATCTCCCAGTCAGAGAGATCATCTTTCTGCACTACTTCATGGAGATCAAAGAGATCACAATAGTTGGTACTACCTCTGGTACCCTGTAGATTTTATCTCCCAAAGTAATAATGACACTGTAGGGCCTAGATTCATAAACAACATGATACTTCCAAATATATGGTTGTCCCAACAAAGCATCACAAACTTCAAGGGGGGAAACATCACACAACACCTCGTCTTTGAATGCTTTGATGTTGTAATGGATGCGACATTTATGGTTGATGCAAATGTCTCTTCCATGGTTGAGCCAACCGATGGTGTATGGCTAAGGGTGCAGCGCCATTGTTAGGTTCAACCTCTTGATGACCTCTGTTGATATTAGGTTCTTCTGGCTACCGTTGTCAATAATTAAATGGAGTGGTGTCCCCTTCACCCACATCTATGAGTGGAAGAGGCACTCCCCTTCTTCAGGCTCCTATGGTTCCTATGGATTCACTTTTGTGGTAGCGATGGTGACATTGGGTTCTGCGTCAATGATTCGTTTTGCATTTTTCGGTTCTGAATCATATTCTAAATCAATATCTGACCCTGAGGATTTTGTCTCATCCAATAATGACTGTTTGGAGTGACATTCATTAGTATTGTGCCAAGGGATTTTTTGGAACTTGCACCACTTTCTAGTGTCCTTCGATTTCCCATTACCCTTCTTTGTTGGTGGCTTGGACAAATTGTCTTAGGATTTTCCATCCTTGTTTTGTCCTTTTCCCTAGGAGTTAGGGCCACCCTTACCAGGCTTCTGATGCGATGGGTTTGCAGAACCAAAATCTCTCTTATTATTTTTCTTGAACTTCTACTCGATCTTGACATCATATCAGTAAGTGGCTCCCAATGAAGAGGTTTCCAAGAACTCCATATATTTTTGGATGCACCTGTACAGACCACTACGGTACTTTAAAACCAGGTGTCGCTCGAAGTCTTTAATACCAAGATTTTTTTGCAAGGTATGGAAGATGTTGGTGTACTATAGCACCGTCCAGTCTCTCTCCTTATGCAGAGTTGTCCATCTCATGTACTAGTCATCATAGTTTCCAATAGGGTAGTATTGCTCCTTGAGGGCATCAACAATATCTGCCCAAGTGGGTCCTGGCCCAAAAATTGTAGACTCATCATCGACATGTTGTTCACAGTAAGTCTCCCACCAATCTTTGACATAGGGAAGGGCCTTAAGGAGCGCGAAAGTGATTTTTTCATTGTTGGAAAAATTTTGGATAGAGAAATAACCCTCTAGCAGACTTAACCATTTTTCCAAAGCGTTGGTTGTAGATTTTAACCTTGTATAATATTTACTGCAAACATATTTTCAGTAAAAGAACAAAAAATATACAATGGAAAATACAAACATTACACAGATATTTTTCCCCTGGAAACCCAAACTGGGAAAACCAACATATTTTATATTCATTCATAGTGATACATTGTTTACAATACAATATACATATAGGAGCCAACGACATCCAAAACCCTAACCCAATGACCTGGATTAGTCAACAACCCTAATTCCTTAACCGGAAATATAAAACCATCGAAAAAAACCATGTGCCAAAAAACCGCCCAACAATGGACACGAAAATCGAGGAAAAAATGAGACACGTTTCTCGGGGCAACAAAAATTTCTCGGAGGCATTGCCCCCGAACCCCTTGCGCACAAAGAATAAAGGATATAAAACATACCCAACATCGACATCTATTAGGCCTTCAAATAAAGGAATACCAAAGTTAACTTATACCTTAAAGGGCGTCGCACCTCTAAAGTGATCATTGGTTAGAGGTGCCTCTGTTGTTGTCACCAATCGTCGAAGGATCTAGGTGAACTTATCCATCATCTTGTTCCTCTGTTGCGTGAGGGCTTCCTCGAGCAACAGTTTGATAGGATCTCATGCTCCATCGTCCCTCTTTTCTTTCGTCGTGGGAGGTTGCTTGGGTGGACGAGAGTGATTTTATTCAAGAGAAATAAGCTCGAGACCCAAATCTCTATACCTGACCTCATCAGGGACATGCACTAAGAAGGACATGAAGTAGACTGCTTTGATACCACTAATCTGAATTATTTTGAGAACAACATAAAGGAAAAAATATAACATAGATATAACAAGGAAATACACAGAGATGTTGCAATGAACACAATAATACAGTAAAACTCAAATTCTACTAATGATTATCTGGAATACAAAAGACTGTAAAATGCAAAGCACACAAGCTAGCTAGAATGGTGGTAGCTTATCTCTAAAGAGAGATGTGTCGACTACAATAATTTACAAGAAGATGGTTACAAATAGGCTCCAAAGGTCTTTTTAACATAAAGCATAAATGAGAACCATAAACACCCGAAACCCTAACCTCGAAAGATGAAACGCCAAAAGGTTTGTGGGCCCCGATGGGGGTAGTTGATACGTCAACTTCTCGAGGGTGAAAATTTTGCATATGATCTATGTTTGGGGTGCTATGTACCCTGTCATAAAGGTCTAGCTGAGCAGTACATATTCAGAATGGCCCAATATATCCCAAAAGGGATATTTTGGTTGTTTCCACATCAAAAAAATGTCATTCAGGACCTCAAAACGACCTCAGAAGTTTGGGACCCGAAAAACTGTAGAAAAACTGTCAAGATGAAAATTGTAATTTGAGCTAGTGGAATAGATGGACGACCACCGATATCCACTTGGAATACCTAACTTCTTATGATCTGCAAATTAAACATGCATCTATAAACCTCCAACATATTGATTTGGAGGGTTTCTTTGGTTTTCACATGCTTCTAGGTATCTTTGAACACTAAACAAACCTTAACATATTGACTTGCCTATTTGATTTCATTTACAAAAACACCCAATTTCCTTTTAGAATTCAATACAATCACAATCACAAAGGTGATTGATATGCTTTTAATTTCCTTGGAGAATTTAATACTAGCCTAGTCACAAATGTTTCTCTCTAACGGTCTCATACAATCAAATTCTAAAATTGTTGACGCAACAATTTATTCTTGTCGTATATGTATATGTCTGCTTCAACAATTTTATTATTTACTGCGGTTTTGTTTAAATTTTTTGCATTTTAACTAAATGGGTGTTTGAACATTATAACATGTGAAAGCTGATGTAAAATCTTTAAGATGCTACAAGTTCGCTAAGGGATATGAGATCTATAAGTTGATGTTTAGTTATCATGTAAAATTACAAAATAAATGGGTGTTTGAATATTATAACATGTGAAACCCGATGTAAAATCTTTAAGACGTTGTAAGTTCGCCGAGGGATATGAGATTTATAAATTGATGTTCGGTTATCATGTATAATTAAAAAATACAAAATATTTCGATGTAGTCCGACGAATTTAAATGGCTTTCATGCTCGATATATATATATATATATATATAATATTTAGTAAAAATCTTGTAAACTACATAAATATAGTTACATCAATTCTTTCAATTAATATAAAATAGTCATACAAGTTTATTTTAAATTTTAAATTGAACATATATTTTCTAAAAATATAATTAAATATAAGAAATTTTTTTGAAAAATTAAAAAGTCAAAATAATTTAACTTATAAATTATTACAATATACACTATTTTTTCAAGTATATTAATTTTATGTACTTATTCAAAATCTCATAGGATCTCCCCCTTTTTTCACAATGTTTTGATGGAGGATCACTCAACCATAAGCTATGGTAGTGTTTGTTACTCTTGGGAACTATGTTTGGTATGCTTAAGGAACTCATTTAGATTTGAACCTATGACCTTTGGCCTCTCCATTAACAACATGCCTTCATACATAGTTCAACCAATTGAGGGTGGCTTAACCACGACCCATGGTAGTGTTTGGTATTCTTGAGGGACTCGATTGGATTTGAACCTGTGAACTTTGGCCTCCCCATTAACAACATGTCATGAGTAGATGGTTCAACCAATTGAGAATATTTGGATAGAGGGTGGCTCAATCGAAAACAAGAACACTATTATGGGAATGAACTGTGTTTGGTTGTCACTCTCGGGGAGTTGATCGACTAATTTGTTGTTGAAAAAAAATGTGTATATCTGGGTGGATTGAGAACCACATTATAATCAAGGCTTGCAATTTAATTTTAATAGAAGATCGTAATTTCAAGCAAGCGGAATTACACTTCCATCAAAACATCACCACCTTTAGGAACCCTCAATCGAACGAGCCCAAACCCAAAGAGAATGACAACCAGGTCTCTGAGTTGGACATACCCCACACCTATATGAGTCGAGGAAACTGCACCTGGGAACGAAACCAATCTTCGCGAGTTAAATACCACAACTAGAAAAATTTTGGTTCTCAATTTTCAAATAACGTTGAGTAAGGGACAAGATCTCTTGTTTAGTATGTATGTGCCAGTTCTCCGGAGTGTGACATCAATGTGATGATGAGGAGCTTCCAGAACATGGGTCAAATATGTTGTAGCAAGAGGTTATGTTTAGAGAGAAATTCACATGTTCAGCTTCATCTATATTGGACTGGATCAAGTAAATAGAAGAGGGAGCATACCTAAGAAATGGAGCATGATTGGAGAACAAGTGAAATGTCATTTCAAGTATCAGAATGACTACTTCACTTGATCCTATAACTTGAAGGGATGTTGGAATTGGAATTGCTCATGATGCAATGCTTCATCACTTTTATTTTCATAAGCATAATCTTATCGTTTTAATTAAAAAAACACATCCGAAAAAGGACCGAAATGAATGACACTTGTCCTCATAAAGGTAAGAGTTTTATGCAAGGTTTACACATGTAGTCTCACCCTATCCTCGAGGTTGTAAGTAGTGTTTTTTCTTGTACCCAGTTCCTCGACTCTCCACTATAAGATGCATATTGTAAGAGATCAATTAATTTCCTTGATCAACTATAATATGGCCATTGTAGGAGAGGAATGAATTTCCTCCATCACTCTTTGTACTTGGCATTCTCCTTATTCATTCTATGGATTTCCATTTGTTTGTGGTTCCCTTTCCCTCGCCCTATACTTGTGGCTAGGAGATGTGTATTTGCACATCCTACCATAACCATGATATCATGTCTATATGGGAGGGAACATGTCTATCCCATGGTCACAAGGGTATAGCAAGAGAGAGAAAGAGTGACATCAATTTCCCTTCGCTTTCTCAATCTGTAACCACATAATTTTGTTTCATTTTTATACAAGATTGAATAACCCTAGGATTTCAATGAAGGGACGATGCCTTTAATGGCTTATGTCCAGACCTTACTATAGCTCTTGTTCATTATTTTCCATCCAAACCTTCGATTTTGTATATGATAATTATTTCCCTTATGAAGCCTTCCCCATATAGCTAATTCTCATTATTTTCTAATTTATAAAGGGGATACTAGTGGCCTTATCCACGTCATGGTGGGAAAAAAAAGGAAGGTGGAACTTTTGATTTTAAACTCGTGGTTAATATTTCCCAACACCCTTCATTATCTTACGCATGCTCTTTTCTCTTCTTTGTTGGTCATGGATTTCCTCCAAAATGCGACATTTTTTCACAGGACATCTTGAGGTCACTCTGAAACGTCCACATGTACTTTTCACAAATCGGTTATTTCTGACAGATGAGATGGCAGTGTGTCCACATGGGAAGAGAATAGAAATACTCTATTATATCACTCTCACCTCATACCCCGCTCTCCCTCCATGGTAACATATAGAGACTTTGTAAAAGAAAGGGTAGTTGAAACAAACACAAGCAAGTATAATAGTGCAAGGTTAGTCATTCTGCAAAATCATGAATTGATTATGCCTACACTCAATTTGAGTACCAATGTCCGAGTGGATGGCATGGTCGACTTAGATATACTCAAGGATGCCAGCAAGAGCGTGACTAGAAACATTGGAAAGCCTAAATCAGTAAGAACCCTTACGTGTTGTATTTCATCCATGTAATGTTGTTGAATGCACTTAACAATGCAATGATTAGCGGGCATCGTTGTGTGTGACATGTCTATTAACGTTGTATTAAGTTTCTTGTGATAAGGACTACAAAAAGATAAGTAACATGAATGAATCTGAGTCATGATGAGCCTGATTATGAGAGTCATACATGTATGTTTGTGGCTTTGATAAAAGGGGAATGTCCATATGTCATTTATGCTTGTGGTTGCAGTATGTGATGGTTTTACTAAAAGGGGGAGTCCCCATGTCATTTGGGGGTAGTGAAGAGCCAACATCATATGTAGAGGTAGTGTCCATTGGAGGACTTGGGTTAGGTGTGAATGGGAAGTTGAGTGCAATGATTGAAGACATTTTGGACTTTAAACTATTAGTGGACAAGTCATGCTTTTATATTAAGTTTTATGATGTGGAGGTGCACTAAACACCTCTCGTTTACCTTCTTTCAAAGCTTTCAAGCACTACCCACTAACATGTGGAACATGTGGAACATACTACTTAGTATTAGAAAACTAAGGGTTTCTAATGGGTTTATATTTTAATTTAGTTGGATTTTGTATTAATTTTGTGAAAATAAAAATGGGAGCCATTTTATAGGTTTATATTTTAATTTAGTTTGATTTTGTATTAATTTTGTGAAAATAAAAATGGGAGCCATTTTATACACAATAACATAATTATGTTTTGCTACAATACCAAATCTGCAATGATTTTGAGTTGAAAGTTATAGAGTAACCTGGCTTATGGGAAAAAGTTCGTAAGACTCCCAAGCGTATCTCCCAAGGCAGAATGAGAACATGGGTGTCTAATAAGCATGGAGTTACATTTGAGCCCTGAGATTCTCCAGCTCAAAATCACTTAATCTCTCATAGCTTAGGTGTTTCTCACATTTATAATACATCCACACCCATATGCAACCACGGGAGAAGTTGTTTTCTATAAAGACTATATTAAAATACTATAATTCCTTTGCATCTACATTTGATCTTAGGTCTTACATGCTTCTTCCATACCCTAAACACCCTCTCACGATGAAGGAAGTCAAAGAGGGGCAGTGTTGCCGACAATTACTCTACTTCTTTTATATGAACCCTAAAAAAGACATAATTTTTGCATAAAAAAGTAGTTGCAATCTATACAACATCAAGTAATGGTTGTTTTCCAATGGATTAAAAATGATTAATTAAAACTCTACACATTCAAGTTTTTATTATCATCATTCAACTTCATTGGCATTGGAACTCTGTATGTTTTGGTTTCCTAAGTGAACAACTTACTATTATACAAAGTTGTTTTTATATAATCACAACATGTTATCATTACAAGATGAACAAAGTTTGAGCCAGACTCAAATTTTGTTCATTTCATTGTTTTTTATAGTTAATTTTATTTTTCCTAGCGACCATGTTTCCCCTACAAGGCTTCATCATTGAACCATGTCAACCAAGATTGTTTTTTTTGGGAAAAACCCTTTCACCTCTTTTCATCACCTATACTATGGTTTGATTTTTGTTTTTTGAACTTAAGAGGAGTTTGGTAACTATAAAGTGAAGACTACCTCCATGGAATATATTGTCTTTAAAAAGGGCATAGACAGAAGGTGAGTAATAACAATCCAACCCATTATAGTTTACAAAACAAAAAACAAAAAACTTTTGCAACATATACACTTTGCATTCTATTCATCGTTCCCTTCCCCCTTCAGGGGTATGCTAGTTTTTAGAATTTTATATACCAAATTTCAAGTGCATCATTAATGATCAAAATTTTATATAATGGTACATTTTGTTTTCAAAATTCATTACTTTCACATCCCGCTATATTTTTTGGCCGTAGTCTAAACGTTCTATGATACGACATTTTTTTGGGGGGACATTTACCCGAAATCTTGCGAGAAATTGTTAGATGCACATATTTGAGTGATTATTTCTGTATAATCTAGGTGCCCCAAGGGTTTTTCAAGACACTGAATCCATTTCTACATTCAAAAATGGATTTTGAACAACAAAAAATAGTGATTTCATGCAAATTTATATCGCCGAATTATAATGAAAAAAACATTTCATAAAATAGTTAAGCAAAACATATTTATATTTGCACTTATGTTTATTTTAGAAAAACTAATGAGGTTAAAAAGAGAATTCACTACAAAAAATCTTCATGGAAGATTAAAAAATGGCGAGGTGACGTTGCCTCTCCATTAATACACATGGCAGTGACATGGAACCTACTTCAACGCCCCTCTCATCCCCTCGGTTGAGGTTGGGTATCCTTTTGCGTGTCAATTAAAGCAACCCACGAGGAGGACCCACCCATCATTACGTCGACCCCTTGGCTCTAAGGATTAGGACATCCGCACTTCCCTCGAATAGGAATAATCGAAGTCACTCACGTGGGACCCACGTAGGAACAATGCCACGTACCGTGGGCCCCACTCGTATGAAATTGTTTGTCGCCGCGTATGAAATTCATTGCCCCATGATACCTCCCACGGAAATGATAACGACGCAGATTAAAAAGTAATCTCACGTCGCATTCACAGAATGTGGGAATCGGCGCCACTTGTCCAATCAGCACAGCCGATGACGTGGGTTTTCTCATTCGTGGCGAGCATGAGTGCCCTTTCTGAATGCGACGTCACGTAAGCGGGTCCCACGCGCACTCTGTCATTTTTTTCTTCAGTCTTATCTTTCGACAGAGATTGCGATTTGAACACGTAAATGAAACGTGGCAGGATCCTAAAAGCCGGGACTCGGGTGGCGTACATTGGGAGTAACCTGCTATTGGTGAACGTATACCCACTACGTAGACATAATGACCCACACGTGGCATTTATTTTATTTTATTTTGGGGTTATTTTCATGTGGATAGTTCTACATTCACAAATCACGAACAAATATAGAAAAGGATGGGAAATGGGAGCCCTCAAAGAGCCACCCTAAGTGGCTAACCTCCATACTCCACCATGGTTAGTGGTTGAGTTAGTGTAAATAGTTTGGACTAGTCTTTATGATTGATGTTTTTATAGTAAGTTTTATGTTTATTACTGAAAATAATAATAATAATAATTTAATTTTAAGGTCATGGTGAATGTATACATTAAATTGGTGTATGAGAACTATACATACTCTACTCTCTTTTGGATTTGAACTTGTGATTTTTTAAGAGGAAAGACATGTTCTTAACCATTAGACCCACTTAATATGTTCTTAACTAAAAAGTTTTAATGGCTAAGAGTCTATCGTTAACTTAAATACCCAACAAAAATGATATAAATATCCATATTGTAGTCTTTGATGATTTTATATAACTCATTAAATATATTTTTCATTTGGTCCATAGTATCTCACCTAGATAGATTTTAACAATAAAACTACTTGCAAATAGGTATTTTGGTCATTATTTTGATAATAATAATAATAATAATAATCTATTTTTAAGGTCACAGTCAAGCCAACACACCAATTTGGTGTATGAGACCCCCTTGTTTATGGGACAAGGAACCCCCCTCCGCCCAGCAATTTGACTGGTAAAGTCTACGAAAGTATACATACCCTACCCCCCTCTGGATAATCAAAACTATTAAACTGACAAATAAATTGATTTAGAAATTCTAACCCTAATCCCACCCTCAAAGATTCGATAATATCAATGCACTTTGAAAGATATCCCACACTTTAGGAGATTAGTGCACTCCTAAATCTCTAACATACTTTTACACAATTATATAATATGCTCCCTCGAAGCCTTATAAGAGATTTGAACCACTCACCCAAAGCTATAAGCTCTCACCACAAACCACTCAACCTATTCTCAAAAAAAATAACTCATTAAAAATATAACTTAATAATAAAGGAAAAAACAAGTGTATTTTTTCTGTTTATTTATTTTATGAAATTATATATTGGGCACTTTTTATAATTGCAAGAATGATATATAACACAAACCACTCAGCCTAATGTCAAGTACAATAACTCATTAAACATATAATTTAATAATAAAGAAAAAAACAATTGCATTTTTTCTGTTTATTTATTTCATGAAATTATATATTCTAGAGAAACTCATCGGCCACTTTTCCTAATTCCAAGTTTATTTATTTCATGAAATTATATATTCTAGAGAAACTCATAGGGCACTTTTCCTAATTCCAAATCAGGTTTTTCAAGATTTAATGCCCATATCACTTATAACTTTATGTCGAAATAGGCATATGATTTGTTTGATGTGTGATTTTAAGCAATGCTTTGAAACACTATAAATGTAATGATATTATGAGTTTGTTTTCTTAAAATTGAGCAATAGTAGGCCATTGACTTATTAAGGAGGATAAATATGGTGATATATATCACTAAACATGCATGGATTTAAGCAATGATGGTATGGTTTCACAATGTTGTGTATGGGCACTATAATGTTAGTTTGAAAGTATCAATAATATCAACACATGATCTTTGCATTGCAATCTAACCCATATGCATCACGGTATACTCTGCAAGCATATGACATATAAACTGATAAAAAAACTTGCACCTTGAAGGGTATTAAGGATTATATTTATTCTTACTCACTTACTTATATATATACTTAAGGGTATTAAGGATTATATTTATTCTTATTCACTTACTTATATATATGATATATATGAGAAAATAAAATTTTAAAATTAAAATAAAATTTTAAATATAAAATAAATGATTTTTTAAGATATATTAAAAAATAAAATTAACAAATAAAAATAATTATTTTTTTATATTTTATATTTAAAATTCTTAAAACAAAATGAACTAAAATCAATCTTTTTAATTATAAAATAAACATATATTTATAATAAAGATATATTTTGGAGATAAATGTTATAACATAATATACTCAAACTTAAAAGGAAACATAATATGATAACAAGATTATATATATATATATATATATATATATATATATATATATATATATATATATATATATATATATATATATAA
>ML824743.1:13084-51845 GCA_009831015.1 Picea engelmannii | reverse complement strand
TGTTCCAATAATATATTCAAACTTAAAATGAAATATAATATGATAATAAGATTATATATATATATATATATATATATATATATATATAGTTTAATATTATGTGAAAGGGAAGTAGTTTTGTTTTTATAAATTTTCTTTTGAATTTTGTTAATTAAATTGGGTTTGAGATTTTGTTCAACCAATAACACCTTTTGTATTATTGATGAATGCTTTGTTTGTTAGTGGTAAGTAGTATTTTTTTCATAAATTTTCTTTTGAATTTTGTTAATTGAATTGGGTTTGAGAATTTGTTCAACCAATAACACCCTTTGTATTATTGATCAATGCTCTGTTTGTCAATGGTATTAGAGTGGGTTATTTTTAGATAACCCCATGATTAGAGTTGGGTTGGACACCAATAACGTATCTAAAAACCTTGGAGATGCTTTTGCCCCGTGCAATGCTCTACGCCTTGAATTTGTATGCCTCCATATTTGATTTGCATTATTAGATACATAATCCTTGGGATTATGGTACATTGTAAACATTATTTTAGGAGAAATATGAAGAGTCATAGGTGAATAGGAAGAGTCATTCGAACCTCTTGAAAGATGAAACCAAAGGTCACTTCTCATTGTATTAATGTATGGCTCACTTTAATGAAATGTAATTCACCAATGGAGGTATTCAATGCTCTACCTATCAGTGGTATAAGAGAAAGTTATTTTTAAATAACTCCATAATCAAAGCCACATTAGACACCAATAACGCATCCAAAAACCATAGGTATGCTTCTTCCTTGTGCAATGCTCTGCACCTTGAATATGTATGCCTTCGTCATTGATTTGATATTTCCCAAATCTTACGCGAAAAAAATGCTCCCTAAGAGAACGTAGAAGGCTTCAAAAATACATTAAAATATTTGAGGGCATTCGTGCAATCTCCGTCCCTGAAGAGTTCATGTCCTCCACTTTATGAAATTCCCAAAAAATTACCTCATGTACAACAGTCAAATCATCACATTTTGAATCGTCTTGTTGAATAGTTAGATCGTTATGATTAAAATCCTTGACCTACATGTGATTAGGTAAGACCAGATCACAAACTAGTCATCATGTAGCTTAGGCAGTATTGCTAAAACCAACCATACCCCAATGAGGATGGAATATCATACAATAGAAGAAACAATTATTGCAAAATCCCATCAGACTCTCTACTTAGTTTTTTGAAATAGATTTGAGAAGCCCCTCTACATGCTTGATTATGAGCTAAATCGAAGAGCCAACTCAGCGTTGCTTGTTAGTGGAATCAAAGAGATAATTTGGCCTTGTCCATCAGTGCTAGAAACATAGAGAGATCTAAAAGAACATTTTCAAATTTGAACCTGAGAATCAACATAGATACTTGCACCAGGGTTATGACAAGGATTATGCTCAGTTGGTTCCCTAAAATCCCTGACATGCTCTCTTTACATTGTTTTTTGAATTTATTCCCGACTAAAATGCATTCTCTTGTTTCAATTGTGGGTTTCATGGTGCTCAGTGGAAAAGAGAATGGAATGGTCAAGGAAGATTGAGCATACCCTGATCTTCAATGATCTTTGGGATGGAATTTGTGATGGAGATATTGCACCCACCAAACCTACAACAAATAAAGAACTTGCTATATGGACAAATAAAGATAAGAAAGAATTTTCCTTGATCGTTTCTTATATAAATGAAGAGGTGAGTCATCACATCAAATCTACCAAAAATTATTTGGGTGCTTTGAAAAAGTTGAAGGATTTGTATGATTCACATTCAAAGTTGGAGCTAATTCAATTGTAGTTGACACTCTTAAACCTAGGGTTGAAGGATAATTATCCCATGGATTTAACATTTGAAATTAAATCCATCATCCATGACATTGATGTTGTTGGCGTGGAGATAGGCATTTCTCTCACAACCTTCATCAAGGCCCTCTACCCCACATATTCTCACTATCTTGAATCACTTCAAGCTAGTGGCCAATTGAAGTCCCTTGATTTTGACTCTTTGGTGGAGAAAATTGCATAATGTGAGAAGGATTTGAGGAAGAAGACAACTAAGCCCACTATAGAGACTATGTTCCTTTCTAAAAAATGGAAGAATCAATCACACAATTCTTCTAGAGGAGAAGGCAGTAAGAGCGGACATGGAAATATGAATTTTATAGGTAGGGGGGTAGGCATACTCAAGGTGAGAGATTTGATCTTCATTGTGTTCGTTGTGGAAAGAACAAACATGAAGCAAAGACATGTAGAATCCCATGGAAGAAGATCAAAGACAAGCAAAAACAAAAGGAAGACAAAGGTAAAGCTCTTGAATCCACTCGTTTTGGTGTTTCTCATTGCAGTGTTGGCACAAATGAAGATTTGTTCAAAACTTCATTTGATTCTTGGAGAGATGATTGGTTGCTTTACATTGGTGCTACTTTCCACATGACATTCCAGAGAGATTATTTTGAAGAATTTAATGACAATGTAGATGGTGAAATTTAATTTGTAGATAGATCAAGTCTCAAACTTGCAAGAATTGGCACGATTAGTGTCAAATTGCCTGGATTTCAGGACTTTCTTTTGCATGATGCTCTCTATCTTCCCAAGTTGAGAAGGAACTTGTATCTTGTGCACATTCAATAGAAAGGCCATTCCATTCATATGTTTGATGGACAATTTGAAATAAGGAGGCATTTCGACAACATGGTCATCATGACAGGATGGGAGGATGACAAATTGTTGAATTTGAAAGGGACATCTACACAAGCATAGAATTCTACATATATTTATCACCATGATGAAGGTACATTGTATTCCAGTCTCTTATGGCATGCTATATTTGGGCACATCAACTCCGATAGTCTTGATATGTTGAAGAAAAATGGTATTTCTAGTTTTCCTACCATTCCAAGAAATTTCAAGCAATGTGATGCATGTATTCTTGGTAAACATAGCAAGCAACATTTCCATGATTCCACTTTGAGAGGATGTAGAAAGATAGAGTTGATACATTCTAATTTGTGTGGCCCCATGTATGTTCCATCTTCTTTTGGTAATAAATGTATCATGAATTTTATTGATGACTACATCAGAATGTGTTGGGTTTATTTGTTCAAATATAAATCTCAAACATTTGAAACATTTAATTATTTTCATTTATGGATTGAAAATGAAACACGATCTCCTATTGGCACTCTTCATATTGATAATGGAGGGGAATATACTTCTAATGATTTTGAAAACTATCTTCACCAACATGGGATCAAACATCAAACCATGGTTCCATACAATTCTCAGTAGAACAATGTAGCAAAAAGAATGAACATGACACTCTTGAATATGGTATGTTCAATGTTATTTTTGAAGAATGTGAAGTTGATGTAGTTCTATGGGAAGTGTATGTGAGAAATTGAATTCCATATCGTGCTCTTGGTAACAAGACTCCTTATGAAATGTGGTATGTTCGCATTCCTTCGGTGAGGCATCTCATGGTTTTCAGTTCCACCTATTGTGCATTAATTCCTAAGGAGCATAGAAACAAACTTGGTGCACAGATTTGAAAGTGCAGATTCTCGGGGTACTCAAATAGCACCAAGGCATATCGTCTTTAAGATGAAGTAAAAAAAAAATCCATTCTTTCCATAGATGTGATTTTTCTTGAATCAAAGAAGAATGGAAAAACTATTGAGCGATAGCTTGATCATATGGATAGATTCACCCATGTAAAGACATATCATGAGTTTGATGATGAGATTCCACATATTGAAGGGGTGATCCCTATCTTGGATCAATCTCTAGAATATCCTTTTGAAGTTCCATCTCCCTCTCATGAAGAAGATCCACTCGCTTCATCAAAATAGGGAGTTTAATTGAATGGTGCGATTTAGAGGATCAAAAGGTTGAACTTTTGGCATGTGGTTATAAGATCCTAGGTTCAAGTTATCTTAACCAAAAAAAAACTTGAGACTCCAACCCTTTTGGCATTACTTGCATGCAAGTGAAGTCTCACCTGAGGCATCTATTGGGGTTGTGGGAACCGAGTTTCTGCAATAGTGAGGGAATGGGAGGCGATCATCTTAATCATTCTTACTTATTTGTTATGTGTGCATTATCCTTTATTTGTTCTTCCTTGGTTTCTTAGTGAATTAAGTTATATAGTACCATTATACTTCAGATTGAAACATAAACCATTTTTTGTAACATTCGTACTATTACGCAGTGTTCATATGGTAGACATATCTACTCTAGCATGCAAAAAATTGAATATTCATGATCAATCACATAAAAGACAAGCAAAAACAGTAATTAATGTGGTTTACCCAACTTTGGGATACATCCACAACATCTGGCTTCTTTATTATTCTTGTTGTAATCGTCTCAGGCTTGCACATTGTGCTTACAATAGATATATCATACTATCTCTCTCTCCATCTTGCCTAGCCGCTCTATAGTGCAAGCCTCTCTCTGCGACTTCTCTCTATCAATTAGACATGGACTCTTAATTCTCAGTCTATTCTCTCACTCTCCTCACGAACAAGTCAACAACAAAACCTCTATAGAACAAAACAAGATAGGATAACCAGAGAGAACTCGAGAACCCCTAATCTTCCCAACCCATTACATATTTATACATAAATTCTAGGGATCAAAACCCTACTTTTCTTATCCAAAAAACCTATTACAACTCATCCTAACTCATGAAAACTCATCTTGACTCGCTGATCGGGATTTATTTTCCTGGTTTTACATCTGCATGCTACTTTTTCACTCTCGAATGTTTTTCTTCCTTATTTTTTGCGTCTTTATGATTTTGGCATGTCGAACTGTTATCCTTCCTTTTCACTCGCTTTATCTTCTTGCTTTATTCTTTGCTTTATTTTCCTTCTAAGTATGTTCTTATTGTGCATTGCACTCTTGAATATGCCTCTACTGCACACTCTCGAGCCTGAATGTTCCTTTACTGTGCACTTTGCTCCTACCTTGTCTTATTTCTTCTTGTGTTGTGCATATCCTTCATACTTAGGATTTTCATGAAAATTGTATCCAAAATGTCTATCCAATAGGTCCCCAACACTCACATGTGGCTCGTCCTGAGCCACTCAGGCCTGGTGCGCGCTCCTCCATGCCTCTATGAAATTTTGGGAGGTCTCCTTTGTTTTCGCAACATCCTTTGTTAATTCTTCCTTTTTCCCAAAAATTTCCTCTACACCCTACGCAATCAAGGTCGTGAGATTCTCTTTTGTGCCATGCGTTTCTTGCTTCACTTTTCCCTGCGCAATTTCCAACTCTCCTATCACCCTTAGTGCTTCATCTTGAAGTGGTCCCAATCATTGTTGGAGGATCTCCTGTTGGTCTCGAATATTTTCAATCTCATTGTATGACTGTCTTTATGCCAAAATGAGAATCATTCATTCATTCGATGGGAGAGTGTTTATGCTCTCTGAATCCTTTTGCGCCCTTTTTTGCACATCCCTCAATTTGGCTTCCATGGCCTTCACTTATGGATCCTCCACCAGGTTGGTCCATAGCTGTGCACTTTCCTCGCAGAGCTTTGTGCATTCGTCCTCCAGCTTCTTGATATTTTCTACTGTTGTCATCGATGTTCTCTCTCTTCATGCTCTTTCCTCCAATGTTGTTCCCAGTGTACTGTGCAATTGTAAGTCCTCAATCTTTATGCGGAATCCTTTGATGACTTCGCCAATTCTCGAGACATGTTCTTCCATGGTGGCCTCTACTACTAATGGTACTTCGGTAATTTCATTATACAACTTTTGGATGCCTGCTTGAGTCTTATGTGCCATTTTATTGGCTTCATCCTTCTCTTTTAAGTCTTTCTCGGCCCTATCCTCGGCCTCATTATTCTCCTTCAGTATCCTCCCAGCCTTCTCCTCGGCCTTTCTCTTCTCCTTCAATATCCATTCAATATTTTCCTCAGTTGAGGTCTTCTCCTCTACATCGGTCGTATACCCTTTCTGAAGCTCTATTGTAAGGTACCAAATCTATTATAATAGAAAAAAAAAAAATACTTAAGATAATAACAGTGGAACAACACAATATATGAAACCACAACACCAAAATTATATCTTTATTGATAGGAAACAATGTTCACTTTCCTCTTCGATGGGGAAACCTCCAACAGAGCAACGCTCAATTACAATAATTCCCAAGACAAAAACTACTCATGCCCTCGACTCCTATTTATACTAAATCTATCTACCAAAAGAATAATCTAGAGGAAGATCTTCTAGAAGTAGAAGCTTTTATTAGGTCTTCTTACATTTGACATATTATTCCTTATTACTAGGTCTTATTAATATTGGTCTTTATTACATGGAAAATATATTATTCTACCTATGTGAGGGGTTAGGGAGGTTAGGTCCCTAACATGCACTCCCCCTTAAAAAACAACCTTGTCCTCAAGGCTTGAGATGAGGAAATTGTTGCAGAATGGTAGTTGGGTCCAAGGTGGTGTTGGCACAGGGGCAGACCCGGGGTTCAACGCTTCAAAAATGCACCAACAAAACCCTAACTACCGTCCATTTCGGCAACACCTACGAAGCAGATGAAGTCTCACCTGAGGTAGAGGCAGGGGGGGTTGTAGGAATCAAGTTTCTACAACCTAGCTAGGACACAGATCTGTGATTACAATACTTAACAGAGCACTTAGGAATTATCATTCATTAGTCTTCAACCCTTATTCACATCGTAGGTAAAACCCTAATTACAGGACGACGCATTATTCAACAAGATCTAATACATCCAAGCACTTAGGACATAGAAATAAATCAGATCTAGCATTCATTCATGTTATTAAGAACTAAGCTACTACATCAGATATATCTAACATTCATAAATATTCAACACTAAGCATAAATCACATCAATAACACAAAGCAATCACAACACAGGATATACGTGGTTCACCCCCAGCATGGGGCTATGTCCACCAACTCTTCATCTTCTTTATTATGTTCTTCCAATCTTCTTACATGCACAGAGCCACAAAACCAACTCTGCATAGGATAGGAGATCTGCGCGTAGTTCGCCAGATCCTCCTTCCCCAAGCTAGTTCACAACACAAAGCCTTCTTACACAGTCTGCACACAAGCCTATTACAATCACTTTCACTTAGTTGTGCAAGTCTTAACACACAATATGCACAAAGCCTCTAGATCCCCACTAAGTCGATTCTACTAGGTCTAGTAGCTACTTCTTACATCGCCTAGATATCTATTTATATATTACAAAAGGGGCCTAAACATGGGTAAACCCATGGGCCGACATCCCATACCTATTACATAAACCCTAAACCCAAAAATCCCACAAAAAGGGGCAAGATCCCGCAATCTCTGCTTCGCCTGGTGCTCCATCTTCAACCAACCTGTCGAAGTCCCAAAAATGGTCAAACACGACCAAGGTTATCCAAAACATGGTTGAGGACCAATAGCCCCCCAACACTCACATGTGACTCATCCCGAGTCACTCTGATATGGGAAACTCTGCTTCGAAGGCCTCGAGATTGTCTCGAGCTGCCTCAACCTGTTGTTTCTCTGGAGCCTCCTGCTCGGCGAACTCCTGAATGACCTCGGTGACAGGTCCTTCCATCGTTGTTCCACTGTGGTGACCACTTGTTCCAGTTGTGCACCTTGTCCCTCAATCTACTCAAAAAGTGTGCAAGATTCATCCTGTACTGGCTGGAGTCTCTGGGTTACTTACATGACTTTACTCTTGATGGCATGGACCTTTTGTTGAACTGCGCATTGTTCTTGTGACCTTTTCATCTTCTCAACTGCTGACAGTACCTTCAACTATGCTTGCACTGTCGCTGCTTGGTGCTTTGCTTCTTGGAGCTATGAATCCAATGTCCTTAGTTTTGGGTCCTCTGTAAGGCGCTCATAAGTCTGCGCACTTCGATTGCTTAATTGCTTGCATTCTAAGGCCAATGCCTTGATTCTTTCGACTATGCTCCGAGCAATTTTTTCTCTTTGATCTCGCACTTCCTGCGGAGTGCTTGGCACGACTTGCAATTCCAGTTCTGCTACTCTTGCTTGGTGTTGTTGAATGGCTTCAGCGAGCTTCCCCACTTGGCTCTTAGATGTTTCCTCTTCCATCTGTGCCAGGCTTGAAACAGATCGAAGTGCTATAGTGTCTGCTTCTTTAACTCCAATCTACTCTGCAAGCAACTGTTCTTTTTCCTTTTGGATCTGCGCTCTATCCTCTGCAAACTTCACCTGGAAGTCATCTTTTTCTTGCTGCGCAACCCGATGTTGCTCTAAGGCTTCCTCCTTTGCTTGCTTCAATGCCTTTGTGGCCTACTCCTTTTCTTCTTGGACCCAACGAAGGCGAGCCTCTATCGAATCTGCTAATTTGCATAGCTAGGCAGGCTCATCTCCTACTTCTATGTCCCCTGCTGACAACGGTGCAGTAGATACTGTGCGGCTCGAATAAAGAGCCTATTGTACCCCTTTGAGCTTTGCTTTGATCCTATCAAATATTGTCTCATGTTTGGCTTCACTTTGCTGAAAAATGTCCTTTGAGGTATCTGATACAACGACGATGATGAGGTCAATATCATCCACCATGAGCACATTTTGAAATGGAGGTTTATTGGATTTTGACTTCTTCCGCGATGATGGTTTATTCGGGGAACCCTTTCTTTTCTTGGATGTTTCGGTCTCTGGAAGGGGATCTTTAGGCAGTGCCACTTTGCCCTATTCCTGTTTTTATTCTTCCCCTTCGTCCTCTTCTTTTTCTACTTCGTCACCTCCTCCTCCTTCAGGTGAATCTAGTGTAGTATCCTCTGATGCGTTGTTCAGTTCCTATACCTCTTCCTTCTTTTTCTTGTTGTTGTTGCTGGGTGCATCATACTCTTCCCGATTGACTATAGGACTTCCGATGAGGTCGATTTCGAAGAGTTTTGTCTGTTCGACTGGCGCCAGGAAGTCTGCAGGCCATTGCTTGGTTATTTCCTCCATATCCTCCTCGACGAGTTTGTAATAGGACTAGAGCTCTTCCTTATGTTCGTCTCCCCGTGCAGTGATGTAAATGAAATGCCTATCTGCGTGGAAATTCACTATTGGCATGAACCTATGAAGGTTATTCGACGTCATGTGAGGGAAGGATTCAATGGCCCTCTTTAGCTGCAAGTAATAGGTGTGGAACACCGCATTGGACTGCCATTTCTTCGCCATGTCTCTCAAATACCATAGCGTAGTGAACTTCGCGGACAGTGGTTTAGACGGTTCGATTTCAAGTAAGGTTGCTCCTTCCGACATCTCCCAAGAAATGAAGGCAATGATAATCAACAACCAGCTGAAGTGAAACTCGTAGCCTTGGTCTTACGCTTTGTGACAATCTTTCTCCAACTGGTTGACGAGGTAGCTTACCTAGTTCATTTGCATCCCTTCAACACATTTTCCTATGAGGTCGACAACGAACCCCGTGACCTGTGTTGGTCTGTTCTTCTGGATGATCTTACCAGCAATCAACTAGAAAGCTAGGCACACTGCGCCATTCTGGATGGAGGCTACCTTGTAGCTTCGCTTCCCTTTATCTACATTGTTGTAGGTATCCTTTATTTGCTGCGCCAGTGTGCAATCTGCAACTTTCCCTAGGTAAAACTTCTGAGGATATGGTCCTTGCATGCTCAATATGGTGATCCGGTGGATCAACGCCAGATCTAATGTGATGCGCCTATCCAACCACAAGTAACCTCCATGGTAGCATGAAAGGATGAGTTTAGCGCACATGTTAACCTCCTGATGTCTGTCGAAGTGTGGTATCTTCATCACGTTGAGGATCGTTTATCTTGCAATTTCCATGGTCCACGACTGGGGGATTATCTTCGACTTCTTCCCCATTGTCTTGGTCAAGTACTTGTGTGTTGCGAGCATTCCATAGTTCTTGCGGTCTCCTAATTTGAATTCACTGATATTTAGCATCAGAATATGTCCTAACTGTGGTCCAACTGTGTGTATCCCCTTTGGAAGGTATGCAGTGATCAGTGTATAGTCAAAGTCCCTCGAGACGCTGTCACGACTAACCGCGCCAGCCAGAGGCGGGATATAGTCAGGCAGGACTGACGGGATGAGCTTTGTGTTGTTCAAGTCATCGCGATGCTTGCTTCTCTTGTATGTCGCAGTTTGGGATGACCCAGATCTACGTCCAATCGATGAGGATGCTTGCACTCCTCTCGTCGATGAGGCTCGTGCTTCTACGGACATGACCTTCTCAACCATGAGGTCTATGAGGATATCTTCGACAGATTTTTCTACTGTGCTAAGGTCACCCAATATACACGCTCAAGATGAGATATCTCGGGTCGGTGGACAAACACTCAAGGCAAGCAGAACGGGTGGCAAGGTCTCAATAAGCACTGCGCGAAAGAAATTAGTTCTCTTTGGGCTCAGATAATCACAATTGGCAAAAGTGTCCCTGGTAAGACATTCGACGAGTTAAATAGATAACATCGTAACGGATTTGTCCAATGGGTAGGAACCCCTCAATCAATACAATTTCATCCGCTATGGCGCGGTCCCAATGGTCCAATGGCGAACGTTCTGGAAATAAATGCATTTATATCCATTCTGGAGAGTTGTTCTAGTGGTCAGGACGCCTTCAACGGTCATATTTCTTCATTGTGGAAAAGTGCTAATCTGCGTTGTTATGCTATTCTGACAAGGTTCAAGTTCTGCAAGCCTTCCTTCTGCGAAGTCCTCTCTGGAACCTCTTGTAATTTTTCTAGATTTTATTTCTTTTTACTGAGCTTTCTTGCTTTTTTTCCTGTGATCCATGTCTCTAGATTCCTTTTTCCATTCTTGTTCTTATCTCCTCTTGGCATAGTAACTTCGCATTGTTGAGGATATTTCACAGGGTTTGAGGGTAATACTTCTTCTCTTATTGTTTTTGGAGTAGGTGCTCTACTCTCCTTCATGGATAGGTTCTTTATGACTTCTTGCGTTCTCTCAACTTCGACAGCTAGGTCTCTAGTCCTTAGTTGCTTCGACTTGTCCTCATCTTCTTCTATTAAGCGCGCTATTCTTCTAGCCATGAAATCCCTTAATTCTTTCTTTTTCTGTTCTATAGCTTCCTCTTCTTCTTTCCTTCGGATCTGATCTCTCTCAATCCAAGTCTTTCCTAACAAAAGTGCAAAGGGAATGATTTTCTCAACAAACTTAATGACCTCAAATTCTTCTTATGTCAATGTTCCATGAGAACTCATAGATACGTGGGTAAGTCTTCCACATAGAGTTATCATCTTTCCTTTAAACAATCATATTCCTCACATTGAAGGAACCATAACAGGCTTTCCTAATATTTCCCAAGTACTTTATTTCATAATGTTCACCTGTGTTTCTGCATCCAATACATAGTCTATGTCAAAGTCTCATATTCTTGTTTCTATGCACTCTTTCTCTTTTAAGATCTATGATAAACTGGTGACTCTGTGATCATTCATTGTTTCTTTCATCTACAATAATATAGCCTCTGATTCTTTCTAGTTCTTTAGCATATTCTTAGTCTCTTGACCTTCCTCATGGTTTTCTTGTCTCATGTTCATCTTCTCAACTTTAACAATCATTCTAGGGCAGTCCAAAACTTCATGTCCAGTAGCTTTACAACAAAGGCAAATAGGGCTTCTACCAGGGCATTCCTTAGCAATATGTTGTGGTCTTCTGCAACTATAACAAAGAGTTAATCCTCTCTTTCTCTTAAACAATCCCCAACCTTTCCTATATTGCGCACTGGGATCACAGTGATGGACCTACAAGAAATTCTTTCTAGGATCCTGCATCCACTTCTCAGTCCAAAACTTCTTTCTATGCATAGGAATAACATGTCTTTCACTATTTCTATAACATCTATTCATATCATATCTTCTTTATTCTAGTTGTGCCCTAGTTTTCAGACTAGGACAAAATCTATCAAACGTACCTAGATCCATTCTTTCGAAACAAAAATTTCCACTTATCTTACCTTTATCAGAGAACAAAGCTTTAAGATCTTACCTCTTTTCTTCAAATTAGAATTCTCTTCTTAGAACAGAGCTTAACAAGTCAAGTAGAGAACTGGGCATTAGAGCAACAGATCTACACACAGAGCTTTCTCTTTTCTTCACTTCCCAGCAATCATAGTTTCAGGTCCCGACAACGGAACCATTTGTTGGCACAGGGGCAGACTCGGGGTTTAATGCTTAAAAAATGCACCAACAAAACCCTAACTACTGGCCCTTTTGACAACTGCAAAGCAGATGAAGTCTCACCCTAGGTAGAGGCAAGGGGGGTTGTAGGATTCAAGTGTCTACAACCTAGCTGGGACACAGATCTGTCATTACAATACTTAACAAAGCACTTAGCAATTAGCATTCATTAGACTTCAACCCTTATTCACATCACAGTAAAACCCTAATTACATGACAACATAGTATTCAACAAGATCTAATACATCCAAGCACTTAGCACATAGAAATAGATCAAATATAGCATTCATATATGTTATTAAGCACTAAGCTACTACATCAGATATATCTAACATTCATAAAGATTCAACACTAAGCATAAATCACATCAATAACGCAAAGCAATCACAACACAGGATATACATGGTTCACCCCCAACATGGGGCTACGTCCACTAACTCTTCATCTTCTTTATCATCTTCTTCCAATTTTCTTACATCCACAGAGCCACAAAACCAACTCCGCATAGGACAGGAGATCTGTGCGCACTTCGCCAGATCCTCCTTCCCCGAGCTAGGTCACAACATAAAGCCTTCTTACACAATCTGCACACAAGCCTCTTACAATCACTTGCACTTAGCTTTGGAAGTCTTAACACACAGTATGCACAAAACCTCTAGATCTTCACTAAGCCGATTCTACGAGGTCTAGTAACTACTTCTTAAATCACCTAGATATCTATTTATATATTACAAAAGGGGCCTAAACATGGGTAAACCCATGGGTCGACATTCCATACCCATTACATAAACCCTAAACCCAAAAATCCCGTAAAAAGGGGCGAGATCCTGCGATCTCCACTTCGCCTAGCGCTCTATCTTCGACCAGCCTGTCAAAGTCCCAAAAATGGTCAAACACGACCAAGGTTCTCCAAAAATTGGTCGAGGGCCAATAGGTGGAATCTGCTGGAGTTGTATCTTTCCACTATACTAACACTTCCTTGATGGTGCACTGACGGAGACGATGCTCATGTTGGTTCAAGTCTACTTATGGCTGCAACCAGATAGATCCTTCTTCATCCAACTCGTAAATACTAGTTTGAGTTTGGCACTTAGTTCCAATCACCCACTTTAATAAGAAGACATGAAAAATGGGATGGATCTTAGAATGATAGGGAAAAGATAAATGATAAGCCACCTATCCCAAGCGCTTGAGAATTGTATAAGGACCATAAAATTTGGGCGCAAGTTTCTAACAATGGTCAGCCTTGAGTGAAGTCTTCTTATAAGGTTGCAGTCAAAGAAACACTTGGTCCCCTTCATCAAATTAATGTTCTGAGCAACCTTGATATGCTTGTTGCTTCATGTGATTTTGAGCCATGACCAAATTCTCTTTGAGGGTATGGAGAATAGCCTCTCGAACTGTAAGAGTTTGTTCAATCGCCTTGACCTTGGAGACACCGGGAATGTATGAGAGAAATGAAGGTGGTTCTTTTCCATATACTTCTTCAAAAGGAGTCATGCGAGTAGTTGTATGGTAAGAAGTTTTGTACCACCATTCAACTACGGGTAATCGTTGAGCCCACTGATTTTTCCTCTTAGATGAAAAACACCTCAAATATTTTTTCAAACACTTGTTGACAAATTCAGTTTGACCATCAATCTAGAGATGATAGGTTGTGATGAGATGCAATTGGGTGCCATGTAGCCTGAACAATCCTTACCGAAAATAAATGCTAGTGAAAGTGGGATCTCGGTTAGAGACAATGGAATGAGGCATGCCATGAAGCTTGAAGATATGATCCATGAAAAGTTGAACCACTGTGGATGTAGTGAATGGGTGTTGAAGAGAACAAAAATGAACATATTTGGAAACATTATCAATGAACACCATGATGATGAATTTATTTCCCAATGTAGGTAAGCCAATAATGAAATCCGTAGAAATATCCCTCCAAATAGCAGGTGGAATTGGAAGCGGTTGTAGTGTGCCAAGGGATTTGACTGTTTCTCCATTTTTGTGTTGAAAGACATCACATTCCACCACAAAGGTGTGAATTTCCTACTTCATACCATCCCCCAAAAAAGAACGTTTGACCTTGTCATAGGTTTTGGTAAACCCTGAATTCCCAGATGTGGGTGTAGCATGAAGCTCGAAAAGCACCGTGGATTTAAGTTGATATTGTTTTCTTAAATACAAATGACCTTTATAGCGAGGATATTCATTGTACCAAGAGTACTTTGAAGAAACTAGAGAATTGTCTTTCAATTGTTGGATCAGACGCGACAGTTTGGGATCTTGCAGCTATTCTTGATGAACAACTTGGAGCCAATCTAGTATAATGAAGGATAGAGAAAAGAGGGACCCTTCATCTTCATATTTCCTTGAAAGAGCATCTGCAACCACATTGTGTTTTCCTTTCTTGTAACTTATCTCATAATCATATCCAAATAATTTGGTCACCCATTTTTGTTGCTCCGGGGATGAATGTCATTGCTCCAAAAATACTTGAGGCTATGATGATCTATCTTAATTTGGAAGCATTTCCCCAATAATTAAGGGCACCAAATATCCACATCATGAAGAATGACCATCATGTCCTTTTCATAGATAGCTTGGCCTGAATGGCACTCCGACAGTTATTTGCTAGTGAAAGCCAAAGGTCAACCATCTTGCATAAGGGAGGCGCTGATTCCTTTCCCTAAAGCATCACATTCAAGGACACGTGTATTTTTGAAGTTAGGAAGGGACAGGACAAGAGTAGTGCATATAGCCTCTTTTAAGGCTTGGAAGGAGTGATCAGTTGTTGGATTCCAAATGAAAGCATTCTATTTAAGGAGAGCGGTGAGGGGAACTGTAATTTTTCCATAATTCTTAAAAAGATTGCAATAATATTTTGTTAAACTAAGAAACCCATGCAAGCTCTTGAGATTCTTAGGATGAGGTAAATCCTTCATAGCTTCAATTTTCTTAGGATCCACCCTAACAACATTCTTGCCAACAATATGACCCAAGTACTCCAATTCTGAGGCTCCAAAAACAATTTATATTTTTTGAGGAAAAGTTGGTGTTGAGAGAGTAGATGAAGAACTTGATCCACATGGGCAAGATGTGTTGTCCATGTTTTACTATAGATGAGAATATCATCAAAGAAAACTAATACAAAATGATGGGGAAAAGGATGGAAGACATGATTCATGAGGCTCTGGAAAGTGGAGTGATAATTACACAAGCCAAAGGGCATGACCAAGAACTCATAGTGGCCCTCATGAGTTTGAAAGGAAGTCTTAGGAATGTATTCCTCTTTCATACGTATCTGGTGGTAGGCATAATGAAGATCAAGTTTAGTAAATAATTGGGCACCGCTTAATTCATCCAAGATATCATCAATGATAGGGATGGGAAATTTGTCTTTGATGGTGAGATTTTTTAGGGCATGAAATTCAGGACACATGTGCCAATATCGTTCTTTATTAAGTACCATGACCATAGGAGAAGAGTAGGGGTTGGTACTAGGATGGATAACACCCATGGTGAGCAATTCTTGAACAATTTTCTCATTTGCATTTTTCTGAGAAAAGGGATGATGATAAAGGCGAACATTGGGAGGAAGGCTACTGGGGACTAGGGGAATGGAATGATCATGAACACCACAGGAAGGGGGAAGTATATGGGGAGTGGAAAAAACATCTTGATCTTTGGAGATGATGACTTGGAGATCAAGATGTACATAGGGTGTCTCAGTGGCGTGAATGGAATGGAGTTGTGAAATAATGTCGGAATGAACTTTCTTGAAGAGATTTTCCATGCAATGGGAACTGATGATTTCAGGGGAGCCAATGATGATGCCTTTGAAATTATATTGTTGTCCCTCATGGCTGAATTTCATGGTTAGTTCCTTAAAATACATGAGGATGGGATCAAGAGTCTGTAGCCATTATGCACCAAGCACAATGTCACAACCACCCATGTCAATAGAAAAAATATGATATTTCATGTGGTCCTGACCAATTTGGAGATGCACATTTTCACAACGCACCCACTTTTCATGGAACCTCCATTGGAAATCATGATTTAAAAGTTGTTTACTACACAGATATAGCAACTAGTTTTTTGGACAATGCAACGATGAATAAAATTATGGGTGTTTTGACTGTCAATGAGGATGATGACCTTATGATGCTTAATGTAACCAATTAGTTTGAGTGTTTGGGGAGAAGAGAATCCATTGAGAGCATTCAATGCAATGACTGGTTCAACTTCTAGGGGGTCTAAGAGCAGAGTAATATCAGTTGGCTTTGGTAACTCGACCACAGGGGGGGCCTCGACCGCTTCTTCCAAAACATCCTCAGAGATGGCCATAAAAAGATTTTGTTCCTTACACTTGTTCCCTAGAAAATATTTTTCATCACAATTAAAACAAAGGCCCTTGAGTTGGCGTTCAACCATTTATGCCTGGGTCAATTTTTGGATGTTCAATGGAGTGGAAGGAGGGGTTGGAGTGGTGGGTTTAGGGCAGGGAAGAAAGGATGGTTTTCTAGTTTGAGAAGAGAAAACTTGTTGTGCTTCCTTATCTCTTTTAGTATCTTCCACCCAACTCCGAGGGAAATCCATGAGGACATGGGCACAAATATCATCTTAGAGGCCACTGATAAAGAATTCCCAGAAAAAAGAATCAGACATGCCCTCCGTGTGGAAAGCCAAGCGCTCAAAAGAAACTATAAAGTCTTCCACTGTGCCAGATTGTTTCAACTTGTTCAAATGCCCTAAATGGTGTGTGTCAGTGTCAAAGCATTCATAAATCTCTACAACAAATTATGTCCAAGACACATACCCTTGGTGGGATTTTTTTCTCCATTGCCACCATTTCCAACATTCTAGATCTAGATGGAGAAAACCATACCAGAGTTTGGCCAACTCAACAGTAATGTCGTACAAAGAGAAATAATGTTCCATTTGCGTGACCCAACCTGTGGGATCCGAGCCATCAAATTTGTTCACCTCCACGTGAGGGGGACGTAGGTCCCCCTAAAATTGGATGGAAGGAAAATATGTGCACTGGGAGGATTCAAGACCTTCATGGTTATAAGGTGTGGAAGAAGAGAAGGGATATGGGGTGGGATTAAACAAGGCAGTCAAATTGTTCACTGTATCTTGGGATTGTTGACACATCACAACCAATTGAGTGATGGATGTGGGAAGTGATTCGAGCGGAGAAATCTGAGAGTTGAGGTTAGCAATACTGGAAGTAATGGAAGAAATATCAATCCAAGTTTTCTCATTAGATTTATCAAATGCAGTGAGACGTTGTTCCCAATCTTGGTTGCAGGTGTGGGCCATGGGGATGGGATAGGGGGGAGTGGGACTACATAGAAATGGGTTATTGGTGAATGGTACCACTATGATCAATGCAAAGAGAGGAAATTGATGGGATAGGTGCCAAATAGGGGTGTCGGGAAGGGGTATGGTCCCCGAAAAAAAAAATTGTTGAAAAATGATAGGTATGATTGCAATCATGGCAAAGAGAGGAATCCAATGGGATAGGTCTCAAATAATGGTGTAGGCAGAATCCAGACTTTTTTTTTACTCCTACAGAGTTGTACTCTGATCTAAATAATATTGCAGTGACGAAATGGCCAAATTCTTAATAGGAAGAAATGTGTAGGAATTTTGCAACCTGAATACAAGAGGCAAGGTTGCACGACAATAGATCTTGTTTGTTTTGTTTCTTCTTTCTTTTTGTCCCAAGGGTTAGGGTGTTTAGGGTTTCTACAGATAAGGTTTTTCACTATGATATATCTCTCTGATATACATGTTGGGTTGACCAGTAGTACTCGACCCAATATCTCAGGGCACCAACTAAGGAGGCTAGACCATACCCTTAGTCATACTACCCGATTAATGAGGTACTAGAGAGTATATTCCCGAGTGTTGTTCTCGGTGGAACTATATCAGTCAGGCAGCCGATTGGTTTATCTACGGAGGGCTTCAGGATATCTAGGTCGATCTGTATACAAGTGTTTTCTGATGCGCTACCACTCGAAGGGATACCAACAAGGGTTACAAGGATGGCCAATAATGTGTGCTTAAGTAACACTTGTATTTCCTGCATATATGCTTTCCTGACCACAGATTTATGCATTGAACAATAGATCTTTGTAGCTTTAAGACACCAAAATACGTCTCTACCTTGAAAAAAAATAACCCACAATTTTCTTCCATGGAAAGTGATCTGATAAAAGTACTTGTAAGGTACCCGATCTATTATAATAGCATACAACAAAAATATTGAAGAGACTAACAAAATAATAACACAATATATGAAACCACAACAAAAAAATAATACCTTTATTGATAGGAAACAATGTTCACCTTCCTCTTCGAGGGGGAAACCTCCAACAGAGCAACGCTCAATTACAATAATTCTCAAGACAAAAACTTCCCATTCCCTCGAATCCTATTTATACTAAATATATCTACCAAAAGAACAATATAGGGGAATATCTTCTAGAAGTGGAAGCTTCTATTAGATCTTCTTGCATTTGACATATTCTTCCTTATTACTAGGCCTTATTAATATTGTCCTTTATTACATAGAAAATATATTATTATAAATACATGAGGGGTTAGGGAGATTAGGTCCCTAACATCTATGTACTCCATGACTACCTTTACCATGGGGTGCCCACTCAATACATAACACTTGCATTCACGGGGTATTAAAGAATACCTCTAATTTCACTAGATAATGAAAAATACCTTCCAAAATCATCTTTCTTAACCCCCCCTCCCAATACATCTTTCCAATAAAAATAAACCCTATTTTTACTATATATATCCCATTTTTTTACCAAATACCCATTTTTATAGACCCCAATACCTATAAATCCCCTCATAACAAACATCCCTCTCCCCAATACCTACAATATATTGACTCTATTTTTCATAATTTTAAAACTCCCTTTATGAATGAACATGATAAGATATTGGTCAACAAGGTGAATCCCCCATGACCTTTACCAACTCACTTGATGTTGATTCTGTGCAGAATCACATCTCCTACACAATGCTAATGTGCAAGTCATGTAGTATTGTTAGGGCCATATGTGAGCCGATTAAATCCAGTTGACTAAGTCATTGTACTTTCTCCTGCATCTCGGATGTAGGAAACCCAATCACATCAGGTGAAATATTCACCACTATGCACCATGATGCCAGCGTTGAAAAGCAAGACGTGGCCCCTATCTCCCCAATCGGGTTGTTGATGGTCCTTCCTCTGATCTACACTCTGGTGTTATTTTTGCTGCTTCCAAGAGTTGTTGTAATTGTGTTAATTGTGCCTGCTTCTCAGTTGCTTCTCCCACGACATCCCTAACCTGATAATCGATTTAGTCAATGTCATCATCTGTTAGAGTATAACTACCTGGTACTCTGTGGGCTTTCCTCTTCTTGCACGAAGACATTATTGTCCCCTTAACCTTGTATTTACTTTTCTCTCCTATTGTTGGGCATGTTTCCTGTGTTTTATGTATCTCTGCCCTGGTCATCACCTTGTTCATCACCCTATTCATCTACGTCATTGTTCTGGTGTTCTGTATTTGTTTCATCTGCTGGAATATTCCAATTTGGATCCCAATATTGCATAATCAATTGGATATCTTCTTCAGTGATCTTATACTTCATTTGGACCCATTCTTCTCTCAAGTCCTTCTTCTCCTGTACATACATATGGTGTTGATCTTCCATGAACCATGCAACTAGGGTATACATGTCTACTAGTTTCTGTGAAATGTGTGGTGTATTCTTGATACAATGTTGAATCCTTTCACCGTACAAGACGAACTCGACATTAGTTTCAATATGTATTCTTTTATTAGTTGTGTAGCAGAAGTTTTGGTACTTAGCCGCTAAAAATGGCTTACCTCGGAGTCATAAGAACTATGTGTCCTCCGGCTCTTCCCATGTTACGAATGAAATAAAAATTAGTATACATGTATAATGGAACGCCATGCCTCTATATTGTGCTTTTGCACATTCAAGGAGGAATTGGTTCAATAAGTATGACACCCATCTCATGGAAGTCCCTTCAACGCACTTCTTTGTCGCAACTATCACTCCTATTGGTACTTGATATTTCTTGCATTTCCTCAGTAACTTGCATGTTAGTTCCTATGTTGCAATCCTTACGGTTGGGTCGTATATTCTTGGCACATCCAATTTTCGCACCCCTCAAACTGTACAAAAAAATTTCCTCATTGTCTCTGACAGAGTCCTGTCATTTTTCTTGTCTGCAATCAACGAGTTTGGATCTTGTCCCTGTGTTGGTAATCCTACGATCCTTGCAATCAAATATGTATCTATTGAAATTGGCCTATCCAACCACAAATATCCTCCATGCATGCAAGTTAAGAGAAACTTGATGCATGCATTTACCTCATTGATATGGCCAAAGCGAGGGATGTCGAACATGTTTAGTATGCATGCTCGCTCTAGTCCTCTTTCCAATACCTTTGGCACATGCATGCTCTATTTCATTTTTGGATATGTCCTCATCTCTAAGTAGTGGTGCGACGCAAGTTCAAGGGACTTTGTCGTGTCTATAATATCATGGTCTGCATATTTGAGTTGCAACACCCTCCCTAGCATGTCTCATCCATGATGGCCCCTTCTGGGATGTCAAGCATCACCAACTCATAATAGGGAGTCTTATGCAATGTTACTGGTGGGACATCATCCTTCCTTGGTGGGATGTAGTATCATGGAAACCTCGGCTTTGATAATGATGCTCCTAAAGTCTCCTCAATCTTTGTGTCTACTGGTTGTGCTCTTGTTCGAACTTTCTTTGGCATGAGCACTGTTGGTGGTGCCATTTCTATAACCTGGTTACCAGTGACAATATTCTTCGGCTCTGGGGTTTTTGTCGGCTCTGCTATGAGTTTCTCAACTCTCTGTTACTCGCATGAAACTCTAAGTGACAATAACCAATGCTTGTTGACATGTCACATCTTTTGTGCCCCTTTTCTAGTTGTCCATGTCCCTTTGCGCCTGAATTAATTGTCTAATCCGCCATTGGTGTGATGAATACTTAATTTATTGTTTCTTTATTTCCATATCCTCTGTTAGATTTGTACCTCGTACTACCAATCTATCACGATTCTCAGTGGTTGTTTCCATTTATGGTTACACATCGTCTTTATGACCTAGAAGTAATCACTTTTTAGCCGTTGTTTCCTCCGTTTTAATGCCTTTAATTGTCAAAACATCATGTCCCACCTATTTCTTTTGTGTGAACTTGACTGACTTTGTGTTGTTTATGTTATCTATGTGATACTCCCTTTTTTTGCACAATACTTCTTCTTGTTTACCTTTGTATTTCTTGTTTTTCCCCTTTTTATTTGTTTTCTTCCTTTTTCTACTTTTTTTCCCCTATATTTTACCTTCCTACTATAGTACAACTACTATGATACATGTGTTCTTGGGAAATTTAGATTAATGCATAGACAGTCAACTGCCTCTATAGAGTTTCAATAGACTCCCATTCACCATTCCTCCCATGGCTTCTCCATTCAAGGTTTCCAATTGTGCAACACATGCCTCCCTCACATGTTGAATCACATAAGGTCCTAACCAATGCATAAAAAACTTTCCCAGATGCTGCATAAATTTACTATCATAAAGTGATACTAAGTCTCCCTCTTAGAATTTTTTATGTTTAATGTGTCTATCATTCCATGCCTTCTCTCTTTCCTTCTGAACTTGCTGATGGAACCCCGCGACAAAGTGATCTTCCTCAATTTGTACTTACTGTGACTATTGCTCCACTAGTGTGCTAGAGTCCAAAAGATGAGTAATCGCTTCAAAGCGCAAACTAGGTAGAATAAACTCCATTGGAATCACTGCTTCTTTCCCATAGACCAACCTAAAAGGTGTTTTTCCTATCAAATTTTTTCTTGTAGTTCTGTATGCCCACAAAAATGTAGGAACCCTTAAGTCCCAATCATCTCTCTCTACATTGAAAATGTTTTTCAAAGCATTCTCCGGGATTTTATTAAAGCTTCTACTATCCCATTAGCCTAAGGGTGATATGACGTACTCTTCTGGTGATGACTTTGAAATTCCTCAGTTAATGTCGCAATTGTCTTATTCAGGAAGTGTGATCCTTGATCACTGAGTAATATGCCTAGACACCCGAATTGTGTGACTACATTATCAAATAGAAATCGTGCAACAGTCTATATGGTGCAATCTGTGAAAAGTGATGCTTCTGCCCATCTGGTCAAATACTCCATTTCAATGATTATGTACACCATCTTAACTGCAAATAATTATGCATCCGGAAAGTTGTCATCTAGATTCCTTGCATCTTCTCTTGATAGTATGTGCAATAAGTGATAAGGTATTTCATTCAAATTCCCTGGTTTCACAACAACCTTAAAATCATATTCTCGAAACATCAGTAACCACCTGCATATTCTCCCCCCCAACACTGGATTGTTCACTAAGTATTTTAGTGTAGAATGGTATGTGTACATCTTAAAGTGAGAACCCAATAAATAATGTCTAAACTTATGTAGCGCATATACCATTGCCAATACTTCTCATTCTGTGGTAGTGTAATTCTTCTATGCTATGGACAAATTCCTACTTGGAAAAGCAATTGGGTGATCTATGTCTCCTTTCCCTGGTTGAGACAATATTGTACCCAAAGCTATGGACCATTCATCTATATGAACATGGAATTCCTTGTTCCAATCTAGAAAGATCAAAATCGGCACGGTCACTAATTTATTTTTTAAGGTGTTCAAACCCTTCTGACAATCCTCATTCCATTGGAACTTCACTTCCTTCTTCAACAACTTCTCCATAGGTGTTGTAATATGCACATAACCTTTGATAAAATTCTTGTAATATCCTATATGAACAAGAGTTTACATTAGTTTTCTGACTGATGTAGGTGGTTGTAAATCCAAAATTATTGCAATCTTGGTAGGTTCTACTAATAATCCATGCTTCCAGACCACATGGCCCAACAAGATTCCAAAATGTGTGCAAAAAATACACTTCTTCAAATTTAGTGAATTATGACATTGTCTACACCTATCCAACATTAATATGAGTACTTCTATATGATCCTTCAGTAGACTAAACACAATACAATCATCTAAGTACACTTCAAGGAACTTATGAATAAATTCCTTAAAAGTTACAACCACAACTCTTGAAAAAATTTTAGGTGCATTCTTCAGTCCAAAGGGCATCATTGTGTATTGATAAATTCCCCACACTGTCATAGAAGTAGTTTTATACCTGTCTTACTGCGTAATTTTGATCTGATGGTACCCTGAGAATCCATCTGTGAAATAATAAGCCTCCTACCCTCCTACATTCTCCAGCACCTCATCTATGAACGATGTTGGAAATGGATCATGCAAACATTCATGATTCAACTTCCTTAGATCTACCAAATCTTGATTCCTCTTGTTTTCTTATATTGTACCATGATTGGACTTATCCATTATGATTCCACCACCAGTTCAATGATCCATGTGTCCAACATCCTATCTATTTCTACTTTCACCTTCTCTTTGTACTTCGAATTTAACCTGTAGGGTCTCTGTCGCATTGGTTTAGCACCTGGTTTAAAAGGGATCTTCATCTCGCCTAATTCCCCAACTTTCCCCTTCATTTCTAAGAATGTAGTTGGGATTAGATCCTGATACTTGTGCAATTCATATGCAATCTTCTCCATATTTTCATCACTCCAATAATATCCTATTTGTGCAAACTTTGGATTCTCTATCGTCCCAATGTTTACTTCCCGTGTCTTTATTGGTTGTGTATACACAACAAATTCAAGCTCTGGATTTTCTATTGCACTTTCCCCCTCAGTTTCGGGTACTTGCACATTCCTGGGATCTTTGTCATATTGTTATTCTTTCATGACATTGTAACACTCCAGTAATTCATGGACAATCATAGAATCTTTGTGCACACTGCACACAGGTACCACCTCCATCGACCCTTCTTCTCAGAATATCTTGTTTCAAATAACCTGTAACGTTGCAGCTATTAGTGGAGATTCATGTTCAAAAGTAAAAGTTACATTGAACCTTTGAACCAACACGTCCCATATTTTTGTCTCTCTACGCATTTCCATATCCACATACCAGTTTTTCAGAATTGTATCTAGTATATGTATAAATATGTGTGTCCATTCCTTCTTCGGTACTGAACTCTGTATGGCTCTGCACTGCTCCACATGACCTACCAAGTCATTTATCCATGTATACTTCTATGCAATATTCTCTAACTCGGTACCAAATCTCACGTGCATTATTCTCTGACATTGCGACCAATATTCCATCCTCTCATTGTGTGCAACCCACCATCTGGTTGGAGTAGCTTTTAGGACAACATCTACTGGAAACAACCTTTTTTGTTTGGGTACTTTCAATTCAAATGCCTTTACAAATGAGCTTATGTCATTCAATCCATAATACCCAGGTGGATCACATAGCTCCGTTCCAATCCAGTGCAATGATCTAGTTATGCGTGCACATCGTCTAGTTGATACTTCATGCGTCATCTGTTGCCAATTCTCCATACCTTCCTATGAATCTTATGCACATGAAATAATACTTCTCCAACTTAGTGCACCATTTTCAATGGGGTTAACATAACCATCCATCTACGCAGTCATGTTTTATAGGTTATCAATTTCGTTACCTCTCGTTGGCTATATGTAACTTTTTCCTTCTGTCGGGTCTAATGGTGAAGTAAATTTCAAGTCTCCTACCTCAAATATCATTTCCCTCCTCTTCAGATTAATGATCACTTGATTATCAAAGGCCCATTCAAGCCCAATTAGTTTTGTATATGGTTGGCTATCATCCCCAATCTCAATGACTTCAAAGTCTACTACACTGCGCACTCCATCTACATTCACAAGTACTCCTGTCAATCAACCAATCGGTACTATCTTGTGTTGGTTTGCTAATCTTAACTGAACAAGAGACCGGATTAAACTGGGTTTCCCCATCATCTCCCAGGTCTTCTTTGGTAACACATTCACATCAGACCCCAAGTCCAAGATAACATTATCCACATCATATTCCCCAATATGCACACTTAATCTAAATTCTCCATTGGTCATCTTTCTATGCAGTACCTGATTCACTACCCTCTGTGCAATAGGAATTTCCCTTTCTTACACACAATTATCAATCATTTCATATAATGCATTCAACACAATTTCACCTTTCATTAACTCTACACAACTTCTCAGGAACTCTATTATAGTACTTACCTTCCCAAGTGGCCTCTATGGCATAATGTGATCACAGACATGAGGCGCAAATGATGTTGATGCTGCCCAATCTCATCCTAGTATCTCTTTTCTTTCCCTATGATATGTCTCTTTTTGCTACTGATGGTCGAATATTGGCATATGTCCTATTTATTTCCTTACCCATTTCACATCCTACTTCCCTCCATTCATCACATTAGCCCCTGTTCTAGTTCCTTCGCTTGTAACAACTACTATTCTAGGTCCTTCATTGCATTTTTCACCTAATATTTTATGTACATTAAGATTTGGGTTCTGGTTCTAATTCCCTCTTTCCTACCACTTTGCGAGTAGTTGAGGACAATATTTTGTCATGTGGTCCAATAATCTACAATATGTGCAGGTTGTACAAGGGTTCGGGCAATCACGAGATAAGTGTCCTGGTTGATTACAATTGTAACATATTATCGGTCCTCTACCTCCTTTGTCAAAATTTCCTCTTCCTCGACCCGTGCCAAAATTTCCTTTGTTTCCTGGATTAAATATTATATTATTATTATACTATGGACCACTTCCTTCTATCACAACATTATCCTCCTGAATCATGTACATATTTGAAGTGCGCTCTCTCATCAAATCGAATGCACGTCATTCCTTCTCTTCATGTCCGACTGATTTGCAGAAGTTGTAAAATAAGTTTCTTGGCGTACTCTGATATTTCTGCAGTAATGGTCACTTCATCGGATGATGTCCCCATTTCTTACATATTTCACAATATCCCCCTCTTGGTAATGGATTCGGTGCTCTAGTCACCAAATACAGCACAAATCCTAGGCATTCGTCCTTGTGGTGGCCTTCGGTTCTACACTTGGTACATTAGACTTGTTCCCATTTCTCCTTCCCTTTTATAAATTCTTCCAATTGAATTATCAAGGAAGCTAACTGCGTTTGGACTTGCACCATCCCTCCACTGTCTATTACAGGGGATGCTTCCAATTTCATTGCAATCTCTAAAGCTTTAGATTGCAACACAACCTTCTGTTGAATCAAAATCCTATGAATTTGTGGTAGAAGTCCTACAATAAACCATTCTTGGTGTTGTTGATCAAGGATATGGAATTTCACTCTACCCATTAGATCCTTAAAACATTGGTCATAATCCCAGACTAATTTAGTATGCACCTATTTGATATCCTTCGACTATGTAATGTAGTGTGACTCAGAATTTGGCTTCTTGAACTCTTTCAACAATGCTTGTCTAGTTTATGCTAAAGTCTTGGCTTGTCCTGTAGGTGTCGTACTCTGCAGTTTCATGTACAAGACTAATGTGTGACCTATAAAGGTGGTTTCCAACTACACAATATTTACAGCCTCATCCTAGACATTCCTTCCATCCCAAATTGTCTCACAGATAAATAGATGTTGTTCTTGGTCCTCTGAACCAACTGCCTTGAACTCAGGCAGTCTGAGGGTGTTTTCTACCCATGCCATGTTGCTTTGTGTAATACCTCCCCTAGGCGATGTTGGTTGACTCTGACTCTTCACACTCCTTCCACTGCTCTAGTTGTTGCTACTATATTTTTCCTTTCTAACTATAAGTTCTTTTGAAAAATCCTCGAATGTAATTTTTGATCTAGGTGACACACATGGGGTCGTGGAATCGACATAGGATCTCGTTTGAGTAGGAATTACTGGTTCTTATATTATGCGACTAAAGTGAGAATTATCTTCCTATCCTTCTACATACAATATCTCTACGATATGGAATATTTCTCAGGGTTCTCTTCCCTCAGGCTCACTCACGACTCTTCTTTATCATCCCTAGTCTTTTGCCTCTTGTTCCTTCTTCCACTGTGAAATACTACAAACTTGTCTTCTTCTTCTTATACAACTTCTTCGATTCCCTTCATCCTTAGTACCTCCTTTCCTTCATTTCTTCCTTCATGCTTTCCTACCTTCACATTACCCTCTTTTCATCCCCCAGTCCAAATATGTGCGCAAATCCCCTTAGAAATCAAACTCCATTGTCATCACACACTTGTCGCACAACAACATCTTTATCCATGTACCTAGTGATTTCATGAACCTTCCGTGCAAACCTTTGAATAAATCCCTCTCTGCAACACTGTATTACTGGGGACAATCCACTGCAAATTATTTAATATATCCTCCCAATATATTGTCCAACCAAAAACCAACAGTGTGAGAAGTCTTACTACTTACAAAATTCATCTACCTTACCACCTCAGGAGTCCAATTCCTCGGTGTTGTGGTTCAATACCTTCCAGTATTCTCCACTAATCTTTCTAACCACTCAGTCAAAATAATAAGAAATTTTCCAAAGAAATATCATGCAACTTTGTGTACACATACCTTTGCATCCATTCCTCATCTCTCATCTGAGGGTTTCTATTCTCTTTTTGAGCAAATTCTCATTCCTTCCCTTCTATCCAATCTACGATCTCTTTCTTAGTTGGCCTCCAAAATATTCCCTCAATCACAGATTCCAAGTCCCAGCAATGAAACCATTTGTTGGCATGTGGTTATAAGACCCTAGGTTCAAGTTATCTTAACCAACAAAACCCTTCATATACTGGCCCTCTTGACATCACTTGCATGCAAGTAAAGTCTCACCTAAGGCATCTATTGGGGCTATATGAACTGAGTTTTTGTAGTAGTGAGGGAATGGGAGGAAATCATCTTAATAATTCTTACTTATTTATTATGTGCACACTATCCTTTATTTGTTCTTCCTTGGCTACTTAGTGAATTCAATTATATAGTACCATTATACTTCAAATTGCAACATAAACCATTTTTTGTAACATTCATACTATTGTGCAATGATCATATGGTAGACAGGTCTATTCTAACACGAATAAAGAGAATATTCATGATCAATCACATAAAAGACAAGCAGATACAATAATCAACATGGTTCACCCAACTTTGGGCTACATCCACACCAACTAGTTTCTTTATTATTCTTGTTGTGGTTCACCTTCTGCATTTCAAAATTGATGAATTCTATTTTCAAACCCTTCAGAAAATTTGTGTTAGTATTTTTTGATGATATAGTAATCTAGAATAAATCCTGGGAAGAGCATGTACAACATGTTGACATTGTATTAAAACTATTGGAGGAGAAACGACTATATGCAAATACTTTCAAGTGTGCCTTTGGGGTTCATGAAGTGGAATATCTAGATCATATTGTATCACATGAAGGCATTAAGGTGGACTCTAACAAAATTAAATCTATGATGGAATGGCCAATTCTCAAAACATTGAATAATATTAGAGGATTCTTAGGATTAACTGACTATTACCACAAGTTTGCCAAGAATTGTGGTCAAATAGAAGCACCTTTAACAACCTTGTTGAAAAACGAGGCATTTTTTTGGACTCAAGAAGCAACCAAAGATTTTGAAAAACTTAAGAAGACTATGTCTACGACTTCTATGCTGGTCATTCCTAACTTCACAAAAACCTTTTTATTGTGGAGTGTGATGCCTCCGGGCATGTCATTGGTGCAATTTTAATTCAAGAAGGAAGGCCCCTTACCTTTGAAAGAAGCTTCATTAAAGGAAAGAACTTACTCAGACCCATTTATGAAAAGTAAATGTTTCCCACACTACATGCAATTATGACATTGCACCCTTACCTAATAGGAAGACACTTCAAGGTAAAAATAGATCATGATAGTCTGAAGTACTTCTTGGAACAATGATTATATTTAGAAGATAAAAACAAATGGGTTAAAAATATGTTAGATTATGAATTTGAAATTATCTACAAAAAAGGGAAAACAAAAAGTGGTGGAAGATGCTTGTTGTAATCTAGGGAAAACTAGGGGAGTGTTACTAGTAGTTCAGTACATAAGCAAGCATAGAATCACATATACATACATATAGATAGAGACATACACAAATTAGTGGAATCCCAAAGAACAACCTTTATTAGATAGATGATTCAATACTGCAAAATGGATACCTTCTTCTCTGATACATACTTGTCTATTTATACCTACATATTCAGTTACCAAGTAGTTGTAACTACTTAACTCCCTAGGTTGGTCGGTTAATAGAACTCTCGACTGACTTATGCTTTCAACTTTGACAGTCGACCGATTGACTCTTAGTCGATTGTTTGTTCTAGTCGATAGAGTCGACTAGCCCCTACAACATCTCCCCCCACCTCAATTCCTTTCTCATCCTGAGCAAGAGGGGAGTGAAACAAAACTTTATTTTACATTGATTGTTTACAAATAGAACTGATAGAAAGAGAGAAACAAGAGGAATTATAGCCAAAATTTTCTAGTGTTTGATAGGATTATGGAGCCGTATTCAACTGTCCTACTATGCCAAGATCTTTTTCGCTAGTCGATTTGATTGCATCCTTTGGTCTTCTTTCTGTACTAGCTTTGAAGGCAGTCTGTAGGATATTGGGAGTTGAAAACTAAAAATGTTCGGTGAAGTCATGCCATGCATTGATTTCCTGGTGTGCTTCCAGGCCTAGTTTCTTGATTTGTCCAAGCAAGTTTACATTTTTTGCTATTTCTCCTTGTTGTACTGCAACCGATTCTGGGTCACTCTATTGCTCCATCTCTTGAATATTTTCTCTGAGCTATGCAAGAAAAATTATTGTGTTGTTGGTTTCCAACTGTACTATGTTCCCTTCCTTCTTCCATTCATGTTATTGTTGTGAGAGTTATGACTCTACTGCTTTTTATTTTTCTATCTGACTTGTGAGGGCCTCTTTGATCTTGATGTCGATCATCATATTTATGGTCTTTTCTATGTTTTTGACCACAACTCTTTGTATTCTTCCCTTGCTGAATGTAGTTGCAAATTAGGTTGGCCAGTTACTTACCACCGAATTTAGCATTGTATCACTCTTGGTGACTTCTTCCACATTTTGTATGAGTCCTTTAATATTGTTGTATTCTATCACCATGATGGTGGTTGTCTGCTCTCAGATTCTTTGATTATCATTCCTTGCTTGATGATGTTGTTGTTGTATCTCTTCCTTTTTCTTTTGGAGAACTTCGATTTGTTGTTGGTTTTCTGTATTAGTTGTGATCAACCTTTCAACCAAATATGTAAAACCCACCAAGGGGATCTCCATTTCTGGTAACTTCTTTGTTCCTATATATTATGTGACCTTCTCTTTGCATTCCTGTAGATTTTTTTTTTATCTTCCTTTATTTTTGAAACCCAACTTCCTTCTTTAAGAAATTTCTTCCACCTATTTGTTGATTCTTTTGTAATGAATTGATGTAAGTTGAAGAGGTGATGGCCAAATATTGATGCCAGCTCGAGTGTATTTTTCGAACTGACCCGAACAGACTAGATGATTGGGTCACTTTAAAGGTAATTTTCGTGGATTTATTTTTCTTACTCTTTCCTGATGTTGTTGTTGCCCCCCCACCCCATCCTTCTCTTGATATTGTGTTGTAGGTAATTGAGTTTGACCGACTTGTTCCTTTACTGTTGATTCCTTCTGTTGTGTTTGCTATGTTTCTGTCTGCAAGGAAGACTATTGAGCCTGCGTTTGACCTGGTATTGTATTCTTAGTCACAACATTTTCTGGGGAGGCTTCCTCTTTGTGTTAATGTTCTTGTTCTCCTGCTTCTATGGATACACTAGTCATAATGTCTACTAGTCCCGACTCAAGAATATTAACATCCTGGGTGTTGATTTTTTGGAGGTTGATTGATCCGGATTTAGGAGCGGAACGAATTGATTAACATACTGAATACAATAAGCATAGATATATGAAGAACAACACAAATATCCAATGAACAATATCTTCTATTGAATAAATGAAATAGGTTGAAACTGTAAAATTGTTGAACTGAAACACTTGCTCGAATGGTGGTAGCTATCTCTAAGGAGAGATGTGGCTGTTACGCACATCTGTCTAAGAAGAATGATTACAATGAGGCTCCAGAGGCCTTTTTGATATTACTCATGAATTCCAAAACCCTAGACATCCAAAAACCAAACCCTAGGAGTTGAAATGCCAAAAGTTATGTGGGCCCCTATGAGTAAGTTGGTACCTCAACTTTCCGGGGTTGTAACTTTTGCATATGACCTCCGTTTTAGGTGTGTGATATCCCATTGGAAAGGTCTTTCATAGAACTACACATTACACCATCTAACTATGAATTTGTCTACAATTTGACTGTGGCAAGCCAAAAAAAAATGTTTAGGGCCCCAAAATGCCCCTGGAAGTACAACAAGATGTGTTGACATGAGAACATACAAAATAATCCAGTTGGATTAGATGGGAGGCCACCAGTATCCACCCAGAATATGTGTAGGGATTCAGACAACCCCATAAGTGTATATTCCACAATTACAAAGAAGTACAGAAAAATGTGTTGAACTAAAAACGGTCAAGAGGAGACAGATGGAATAGGTGGGTGGCCGCCAATATCCAACTGGATCAATCCAACCCCCCTTAGGAAGAAATGGTATCCATTGTGTTGAGTTCCCCCATCAGGTGAGGAAAATTTTGTTGAATTTAGCCCTGGGTGAGCCACTTTCCTTGGTGTAGGAGCTTCCCTACCTTGATAACCTGATAAAGCTGGATCCTCTGCTGGAGAGTTCCCTTGACCTGTGTGTCCACTATCTGATCAGTGGATTTATGACCGAAGGAGGTTCACAATGGTGGAAAATATGGCCGAAGGAGGTTCACATTGAACACTGAGTGCAAGCCAAGGAAGGGTGGAGTGTTGAGCTCAAAAAAATTTCCACCCACAACCTTGGTGATTGTGTAAGGCCCATAACGAAGTGGGTGAAGCTTTCGATGAGGCCCTGTAAGACGCTCCTTCTACAAATGTAACCAGACTTTGTCTCCAACCTGAAACTGGTGCAATACCTTGTGTTGATCATGATGCTTCTTGTACTTAGCATTGGATTTCTACAAAATTTCATGGAATTGTTGACGAATGTGATGAATCCGCTCAATGAATATGGTGGCTTTGTCAGTCTCAGAATGAAGATGGGAATATTTTGTCTGTGTGGCAACAAGAGGTAGTGAAACATCAATGGGACCCAAGGATTGGAATACCATCCCCACCTAAAATGGGATATGGCCGGTGGAGCTATGGAGAGCCCTGTTGTAACTGTGTTGAACATAGGGGAGACTCTCATCCCATGTACGTAGATTCATGGAGTTTTACATACGCATGATTTGCACAATCATATTATTGATGACCTCTATTTGGCCGTCTGTTTGGGGGTGGAAAGCAGTGGATTTAGTGAGATTGGTGTCCAACAGTGACCATATAATCAACCAAAATGTGATGAGGAACAAGTTGTCCTGGTCAGATATGATGGTTTGTGGTATCCCAAAATGGACCCATACTCATTCGAAGAAGAGCTTGGCAATATCTTCCATTGTAATATTCTTCTTGCAGGCTGTGAGGATCACCATCTTCGAAAATTGATCAATGACCACAAATACACAATTTCCTTGCTTGGTGGATGGAAGGCCAGACATGTAATCGATTAAGATGGATTCCCAAGGCTTCTTGGGAGTAAGAAGAGGGGTGTATAAGACTTTCTTCTTGATGGATAGCTTAGAAATGGTATAGGTAGTGCAAGATATGATATACTTTCTGATGTCCCGTCGAAGTTTTGGCCAATAAAAATGTTGTTGTAGAACGACCACATTTTACTCCATGCCAAAATGTCTTTCCATCTGACTGTAGTGGGATTCCCAAATCATATTTGCACACTCGCTTGTAGGAACATAGAGATGGCCTAGATGGCATAATAGGTCATACTGAATGTGAAAAACAGTGACAGTCATGCCTGTACCCAAGAGTTGATAGGTGGTGGCGAAGTCTGGATCTTGCTGATAAAGTTGGGGCCACTCAAATGCCTCATGTCCACAGGAATGCAACAAAGTGGTGAGTGCAGCCACAGGAGGTCGACTGAGGTAGTCAACGACATGATTTGAGCTCCATGTCTTATACTTGATGTTGATATGGAACTGTTGCAGGTAGGTGGACCACTTCATATGGTGGTTGTTCTGCAATTTCCCCTGTGTATGTATGATATGCAATGGCTTGTGATCAGTGTGGATGATCGTCTCCTTTCCTAGAATGTAATGTTTCCATTGACGACATGCTTGGACAATGGAATACATTTCTTTGTCATAGGTGGGGTATTTCCAGAAAGTATCTGAGAGTGTCTCACTATGGTATGCCACCAGATGACCATGTTGAGTGAGAACTACACCTACAACATAGTCAGATGCATCAGCCTCAATATCAAATGGTTGTTGCAGATCGGACAAGGAGAGTACTGGAGCTGAGCACAAGCGATGCTTCATATCATCAAATGTTCGTTGTTGTTCCTTCCCCCACACAAAATTTTCCCTTCCATCGCCCTTGGTCACTTTGATGAGGGACCATGAAATATGGGAGAATCCCAACACGAACCGTCAGTAGAAGTTGGCCAACCCCAAGAAGCTCTGAATCTCGGTGAGTGTGGTCGGGATTGGACAATCATAGATGACTTGGATCTTAGCTGGATCAACATGTACCTTATGCTCATCAACAATCTAGCCCAAGTATTGGACCCTGTTCATGCCAAAGGAGCATTTTTCCAAGTTGGCATATAGCTTGTGCTACCACAGAGTGCTCAAAACCTGTTGAATATGCCGCATGTGCTCCTCCCAAGTTTTGTTGAAGATGAGGATGTCATCCAAATATAACACCACAAAAGAGTTGGTGAAGGGTCTCAATATATCATCCATCTATCTCATGAAAGTGACCGGTGCATTTGTTAAGCCAAAGGGCATGACCAGCCATTCGAAGAGACCTTCTTTGGATTTGAAGGTTGTCTTCCATAGATAAGTTGGTTCAATGGGAACCTGGTGGTAGCCATAATTTAGGTCAATATTGATGAAGAAATCCCCCCCCTTGAGTTGGTCAAGAAGATCATCAATCCTAGGAATTGGGTACTGGTTCCTGACTGTGATTTTTTTTAATGCTATGTAATCAATGCAGATTCACCAAGTCTTGTCCTTCTTCTGCACCAGTACAATTGGGATTTCTCAAGGGGAGGAGCTAGGTCTGATGTTCCCCTTTTGAAGAAGCTCTTGGATCTAATGCTTGATTTTGTCATTTTCCATTAGTGAATGATGATAGACTGGTCCTTTAGGCAGAGGTGCACTGGGGGCCAGATCAATTGGAAGCATGACTTGTAAGTGAGTAGGTACCCCGATGGGTGAGGAAAAGATGTATTTGTACTCTTCCATGATCCCACCCACTTGCTTCTGCTGCAAAGAGAGGCTCTGTGTAGAGGCCACAGATGTGGCGACGACCTTCTGCTTACTGTGAGCACGGATAAAAAAGAAGACAAACTTCTTATTCTGTGAAATGACCTTACTGCATTGCTCAGCAGAGATTAAAGAAATAGTGGTAGGCGACGCTACCTCTGGTATCCTGTAAAATTGTCTACCCAAAGTAATAACAACACTGCGGGGTCTAGACTCATACAAAGCATGATGCTTCCACAAATATGGTTGTCCTAAAATAACATCACAAACTTCAAGTAGAGAAATATCACACAATACCTCATCTTTGAAAGGCTTGATGCTGTAGGGCAGACGACATTGTTGGTTGACACAAAGATCTGTTCCTTGGTGAAGCCAACCGATGGTGTAGGGCTTCGGTTGCGATGTCGTCGGTAGGTCCAATCGCTTGACGACCTCTCTTGAGATCAGGTTCTTCTGACTGCCGCTATCGACAATGAAATGAAGTGGAGCCCCCTTTACCCACATTTGTGAGTGAAAAAGGCGTCCCCCTTCCTCTGGTTCTTCTGGCTCGCTTGGCTGGACTTTGGTGGTAGCGACAGTGGCACTGGGTTCAACATCAATAACCTATTTCTCTCCTTCTTGATTTGATTCAGAGTCATAATTGGCCTTGGACTTGGACACCTTCAGCTTGACCACAAGTGACTTCTTGGAGCGACATTCTTCAGTGTTGTGCCAAGGGATTTTATGGTATTCACACCATTTTCCCGTGTCTTTCTTCGTCTTTTCATTACCCTTCTTGTGTTGTGGATTTGACTATTTGTCCTAAGAGTGGCCATATTTACTCTGTCCCTTGATGTGTGGGTTGGGGCCACCTTTTCCCTGCTTCATCTATGAGGATTTTTTAGATCCAAACTCTCGCCTCTTCTGCTTAAATTTATGCTCGATCTTGACATCATATCTATAAGTCGTACCCAATGAGGTGATGTCTAGAAACTCCATTTATATTTGAATGTGTCTATGCAAACAACCGCGATATTTGAGCACCATATGTCGCTTAAAGTCTTTGATACCCAATTTGGTGCGTGTATGGAAATTATTGGTGAAATCCGGTACTGTCTGGTCCCTTTCTTGACACAGGGTGGCCCATCGGGTGTACTGGTCCTTGTAGCTTCCAACGTGGTAGTATTGTTCTTTGATGGCATCTCGGAAGGAATCCCATGTAGGGGAAACCACAAATATTGTTGATTCCTTTATGGCCCTTTGATCAGAGTAAGTATCCCACCAGTCCTTAACATGGGGGACGGCCTTGAGGAGTGCAAAAGTAATATTTTCCCTATCGAAAAAATTATGGACCGAAAAAATACCCTTCAAGCATATTCAACCATTTATCTACAACATCCGCATCTATCAATGCTTCAAATAATGTAACATTAAAATTTACATGTACCTTGAAGGGGGTTGCATGGTCACTTGATGAAGATGCTTCTCCTGTGGGAAGCTATCGAAGGATCTACGCAAAGTTGTCTATCATTTCGTTCCTTTGTCGCGCGAGGGATTCCTCCAGCAACATTTTAAAAGGATCTCCTACTCCATCATATTTATTTTCGTCCCCCATGGTTTTTTGTCGGGCTTGGCGCAACCGATATTGCAACGTCTCGATTGGTTCGAGTCCCAACTTCTTGTACCTAGATCTTGTCAGTGACATGCACAAAGAAAAATAAATGAAGAGCATACCGCTCTGATACCACTAATCTGGATTTAGGAGCGAAACGAACTAATTAAGAAAATGAATACAATAAACACATAGATATGAAGAACAACGTAGATATCTAGTGAACAATATATTCTATTGAATGAATGAAATAGATTGAAACTGTAAAACTGATGAACTGAAACACTTGCTTGAATAGTGGTATCTATCTTTGAGGAGAGATGTGGCTTCTAAGTGCATCTGTCTGAGAAAAATGATTACAATGAGGCTCCATAGGCCTTTTTGATATTAGTCATGAATTCCAAAACCCTAGACATCCAAAAACCTAAACCCTAGGAGATGAAACGCCAAAAGTTATGTGGGCCCCTATGGGTAAGTTGGTACCTCAACTTCCCAGGGTCGTAACTTTTGCACACGACCTCCATTTTAGGTGCGTGATAGCCCGTTGGAAAGAACTTTCAGAGAGATACACATTACGCCATCAAACTCTAACTTCGTCTATAGTTTGATTTTGGCGAGACAAAAAAACAATGTTTAGGGCCCCAAAACAACCCTGGAAGTACAACAAGATGTGCTGACATGAAAACATACAAAATAAGCCAATTCGATTAGATGGGAGGCCACCAGTATCCACCTGGAAGATGTGTAGGGCTTTAGACAACCCCAAAAGTGTAGAACCCACAATTACAAAGAAGTACATAAGAACGTGTTGAAGTAAAAATGGTCAAGAGGAGCCAGCTGGAATAGGTGGGTGGCCACCAATATCCACCTAGATCATTGACTTCCCGATGACTGACTAAATGTTGTATGTCTTCAAATGGATGGACCAAATGGATTGGTATTTGATCGACCAACTCATGTTGTTTTGCAATTTTGACTGGCTGAGCCGACAAGATTGGTATTTCTTCTACCGACTCAGGATGCTCTGGCCAGTCGATCTCGATATCCTCGTCGACCGAGGTAGATGGTGGGTCCGACTCAGTTTCTTCTAATGACTCAAAAAATACAAGTTGTCTCTTCTTATTCTTTGTAGGTCGTTCCTCAAATATGATTACTAGTTCAAGTAGTGAGGATTCTCTTGTTAAATCAATTGGTGGGTTGGTCACTCTCCTTTTTCCTGGTGTCGGCTTCATCCTGAATTCTAACTCTGAGCGGGTCTTTGTGACCTTTTCTTGAGTTACTACAATGGTCAATATTTCCTATATCTTATGCCTCCGTGTTCCCCTTGTTTCAATCTATTGGAGGGTATTTTTTATTTCTTTGACTTGTTGTTTTTGTACTTTAGATTTTTCCATGGCTTCCTGCATTCCAGGTCCGAATGTCAAACTTAAAATCTTCTTCATCGTAGCAGTATATTGTCGAGTCTGTTTCTCTGTCTGCTTGAGTTTTTCGACAATTTTGTTGGTGATACTAGTAATCTTTTCTTGAATGAACGGGTCGTTAAAGTCAATACCTCCAGTCGATTGAAAAGTCTCCCTCCATATTTCTTTTGTGTCCAAGGATATTTCTTAGACTCCGACTATTGTTATCCCTTTGTATTTTTTCGTTGGTTGCTTTCTTTTTTTGGGCAAAGGTTGTGTAGGAACGGTTGTCAATTCTTCTAAGTCTTCAAAAAATGGTACTGTATATAGCTATGCTTCTCTTTCTTCCTCTGATTCAGCGTTGGTGAGGGGGAGTACCAAAGGTAGTCCTGGTTGGTTAAATTCAGGAGGAATTTTTATCTCAAGGTATATTTGTCTTTATAATTCAATAAGGATTTCCTCTGTTGTTGGCTGGTAATGTAACTCCTCTGGTTCTGGGGCTGACTCCAATCCACACCAAAGTTTTGTGCAGTCAAGTTCTAATTGAATATGGAAGGATTTCAGAAGGGCCCGACGAACCGATTTCTCGATGCGCCATCTATGTGAACTATATTTTAATTTTCTGACCCATATTCGAAACATTTCTTATGGATGTAGCGATTTGGAGGCACCTTCCTGATATGTTGTGAAAATTCTATATTTTTCCATTGTTGGAACCTTCCAATTATGAACGTAGGGTCACCGACTAGATTATATTTCTCCATTGCTATCCTGATTAATAAGGAAGGGAATTTGATGGCCTTACTAGTTTCTTGGCATTCTTTTGAGTTAGTCTAGATGATGTCGGCCATGTATTCAGACCAGTTGAATATTTCTGTAATGTCCCCACTTTGGGACATCATCACAGGGCAGAGATTTATGATGACCAGAGTAGCCAGATGGATGCTAGAGCGAGTACAGGGGTATTTGAGAGGCATTGTGGGGTCCAGCTTGCATTGATGATCATATTCCATCAT
>ML824743.1:0-11669 GCA_009831015.1 Picea engelmannii | reverse complement strand
TTATGAATAAAGAAGAATTGAGATGTTTTGGCTTGTCTATCTTATTGCATATGGTTGAGGTATGTTCCATGGTTATCTCTTTCTGTTATTTGCTGCATACACACATATAAACACATCTAAAAGGTAGATCAACAAAGTGTTTGGCGAAATACCTCACTCAGGAAAAAGTTTTAAAAAGACACCAAAACAGTGATGATCCTTGCATAATGGCTTGGGATCATTACAATTTCTGCCTTTTTAAAGATTTGATTGATTAACTCTATCATGGTCATTTTGACATTGAACGTGTTAGCACTCAAAACTTCATGTAGATTTATAAGCGCTATGAAGTTATTTGATAACACCTATGGTTTCAATTGATCTAACAACATCTATGTGCCTCAAAAAGTGGTTGACTCCATTACTTTTTAAACTCTTAAAAATACGAGTTTTGTTTATTACATATTTCTCATTTCCATCATCAAATTTTTATTTAAGTTTAAATTAATTTTATTTAGGATATAAAATCATTATATTTATATTTTATATTTTAAATAAAATAATATTTTAAACTATACTCATCTCCCACTTATATTTAAATTTTATTTTGATTTTATGTTTTAAATAAAATAATATTTTAAACTATTATCATCTCCCACTTATATTTAAATTTTATTTTGATTTTATATTTAAATAAAATAATATTTTAAACTATTCTCATCTCCTACTCATTCTCACATTCCACTTATCTCGATATCCACTCCACTTCACTCCCATTTCCCATCGACCTAACCCCACCCCACCCCACTCATTCTCTCAAATATTACTTATATTCATCTTACCTTATCCTTTACTCCACATTATCTCTTTCCATTTCCACGTTACCATTAAAATTACCATATCCATTAAATTCCCACTTCATAATGCTTCTCGATGTCATATTAAAATCTCCACTCTTTCAGTTTCATTTAAACTCTACGTAAATCCATGAATTACCCAATGTAAAAAAGTGCAAAGAACGCCAATTTCCATTTTTAGAATTGTGCCCAAGAGGTAAGCTAACATATGGAACACATGGATAGTGGGAAGGTTGTTATTTGCAAGGAAGCAACTATGACAAAATTGTGTTGAAAGAACAGAGTATTTATTTCTTAACACAGAGCATCCATTGCAACAAGTTACATGGATTTTCCATTTTGTTAATACGTCCATATGAGAATTTCCCCACTACAATTTATGTCAGGCCTGGATCGAAATGTCTATTGAACTTTGTAATGAAATGGTGCAAACAATGAGGTTAACAAGAGATGATTGGTATGCAATAAATACAGGTCTCCAACAAGTTACTACTAACAACAAATGCACAGGTTTCAAGAAAAATCACTATGCTATGCAAATTCGCTACACAAACACTGTAGGTAGCATTTGCATAGCGTTAGCTTCAGTTTGCTACGCAAAGGTGACATGGAGCCTGGTCAACGTTGTTTTGGATGGGCGAATGAAACATTGAATGGGTCGATTGTATAAACATCGAATGAATTGTTGCATGCCATGAAACAATGGGGGCAAGACAAGCCAGGGCAACTTCTCAACGAGGATCTACACGCAAATCTAGAAAGGAAGGAATTTTTCACTGGGTGGTTTTCCCTATTGGTCCTTGAAATTTCATTGTAACCTTCAATATTGTTGATGGACTTTGGATAGAAATACCAGTGATAGAAGGATACAAAAGGATTTTTATTGGAAATTTAGGTTCACCCGAGCACGTGAAGTTGGGCTATAGGGGATTTACTGCATATTTTTATTGTTTTACCAGTCATCTTCAAAAGTTGTTTTCAGACAAACGGTAAAACAATGACATTAACCTTTTTTTCCTGTTTTACCGTATTCATCTTTCATGGTGCTCTGATTTTGTTATATGTTTCCTTCTTCCTTTCACCCTACACAAAAAAATTAAAGTTGAAAGTCCATCACCTACTTAGCCATTGTTTCTCTGAAGAGTTCCACCTACTAGTCATTGTTTTCATTCATTTTCAAAGGTTGACTCCATTTCCCAATGGTGCTTTCTCTCTTGCTTGTCCTACCATCCATTTAAAACAAAACAAAAAAAAAACCTATCTCATATCAGAATCTGACCTTTGTGTGCTTATTGGTGAATCCATTGAGATATTACCAATCATTAGACATCTGAGAGAACCCTCTCTGGTTGTATAGGTCATAATACAATCTAAAGTTGGTTGAAATAGTTACCTTGGGGTTTCTTTGATTCAACCCCCCAAAAATACTAAGTGCTAACATTTTGGCTTCATTGTCGGGGAGCAAAGATGAAATATTTCATGGGATAAACGACAAAATTCAGATATGATTGTTGATGGTGGACAACAGTCAAACATACAGAGGTTCTAAATCATCCATTTGGCAAATCCACACATCAGAAAATCAGTTTGAAGGTGATTCCATTAGAAAAAGAATCTAGAGCTAAAGATTTCATGGCGATTTCATTGTTCAAAGAGCTCGGAGTATGAAGGATTTATTGGTTTCAAAATCGCAAGCTTAGCTTTCGATCCAGATACTTCATCAAACAAAACAACAAGGTTGGTGGAAGACCTTGTTTCTTTTCAAAATTTCAGAAAATGGATTGATATGTCCCCTAAGCAGCATTGGTATGAAGATATTCGTTCCTCTTTACTAACTTATTTGGATTCATGTCACATTTTTATTCAAGAGGATAAGTTAGAAGGTTTACAAAATATTATTAGGGAACTTGAGATAGAACATCAAGCACAATGGATATCCCAAGATTCATCTCATAAATATGCTTCTTTTGAAAAGTTTTATGATCAACAAAAAGAACAATACGAATCAAAAACATATGAAACGTTACTGGTTGATTCAGAGAAGTATAAAAGAGGGTATGATGTTGAAATGGCTCATTGTTACAAGCATTATGATCTCGGGCCCAAGGTTAGTAGTCCAAAGTTCATCCTTTCTGTAGAAAATGAGTTTTCAATTAGCAAACAACTTTCATATCAAAATAAAAATGTTGTTCAGGATTAAGAAATTATGGAAAACCAGAGTCATAGTCTTATTGAATCATATGAAGAGTTTCCTTCAGAAATTCTTGTAGGATATGATGTGTCCATTCCATTTGAAATCTTCCAAGGATTTTCAATTTTTTCCCTCAAAAATGAGAACAATCATAAACAAGTTGTTTCTTTCTCATTTGAGAATGATCATGAGATCTACAATGAAAAACTCAAAACAAAGTTACTTGTTTATCCTTCCAAGGATCCTTTCGATGCTATGTTAGAATATTCAATGGAAATGAGCCTTACCATATTCATAGGTTATGGAGACAATTTTAGTTGGTGGAATGATTTGTCGTGTTTTCAGTTGGTGGAATGATTTGTCGTGTTTTCAGTTTGGTTTTATGATTAGAGAAGTGGAATGCTTGTTTTTGTCCAATATTCGTCTACTTGATTGACTTCATTGGAAATCTAAGATCACTTGACCCAACAATTTTCTTCAGTAGAGTGGGGTAGGTAGGTGTACAAATAAGCTTGCTGACCAAGCATTTTTTAGTTTGGGTTTTCATCAGTGTGTACATTCAGATTGTAGTAATGTATTCAACATTCCATTTTCAACTTGCAACAATGTATAGTTTTGGATTTCAGCTTTTGCAAAATAAGCAGGGTGCAGTCTTCATGTTGGGCTCGATCCAATGGTTAGGCTACTAGTCTACGGTGTTAATTGGCGCCTCAAAGAGAGGATGCCATCCCCTTTGGAGCCAATGTTAGCACTCAAAACTTCATGTAGGTTTATGAGTGCTATGAAATTATTTGATAGCGCTTATGGTTTCAATTGATCTAGCAACATCTATGTGCCTCAAAAATTCTTACTGACTCCATTACTTCTTAAGCTCGTAAAAAGACGAGTTTTGTTTATTGCATATTTCCCATTGCCATCATGTTGACAAATTTTTATTTAAGTTTAAATTAATTTTATTTAAGATATCAAATCATTATATTTAAATTTTATTTTGATTTTATATTTTAAATAAAATAATATTTTAAACTATATTCATCTCCCACTCATTCTCTCACATTTCACTTATCTCTATTTCCACTCCACTTCACTCCCATTTCCCATCCACCTCACCCCACTCATTCTCTCACATATTACTTATATTCATCTTACCTTATCCTTTACTCCACATTATCTTTTTCCATTTCCACGTTACCATTAAAATTACCACATCCATTAAATTCCCACTTCATAATGCTTCTCCATATCATATTAAAATCTCCACTCTATGTTTCATTTAAACTCTACGTAAATCCATGAATTACGCAGTGTAAAAAAGCGCAAAAAACACCCAGTTCCAGTTTTAAAATTGTGCCCAAGAGGTAAGCTAACATATGGAACGCAGGGATAGTGAGAAGGTTGTTATTTGCAAGGAAGTTAATATGACAGAATTGTGTTGAAATAGCAGAGTATTTATTTATTAACATGGAGCATCCATTGCAACAAGCTACATGAATTTTCCATTTTGTTAATACGCTTAGATGATAATTTCCCCACTACAATTTGTGCCAGTCCGGGATCGAAATGGCTATTGAACTTCGTAATGAAATGCTGCAAACTATGAGGTCAGCAAGAAATGATTGGTATGCAGTAAATACAGGTCTCCAACAAGTTGCTACTACCAACAAATGCACTGGTTTCAAGAAAAATCATTGCGCTACGCAAACGTTGTAGGTAGCATTTGTGCAGCGTTAGCTTCAGTTTGCTATGCAAAGGTGACAGGGAGAATAGTCAACGTTGGTTTGGATGGGAGGATGAAGCATTGAATGGGATGATTTTAAAAACATCGAATGAATCATTGCATGCCATGGAACGATGGGGGCAAGACACGATAGGGCAACTTCTCAACGAGAATTTACACGTAAATCTGGAAAGAAAGGAATGTTTTACTGGGCGGTTTTCCCTGTTGATCCCTGAAATTTCATCGTATCCTTCAATACTGATGACATAATTTGGACATAAATCCGGAAAGATGGAGACAAATTTCCAAAAAAAGAAGAAGGGTTTTCTCCAGGACGAGCTCATATACAAAAACCTACTCTAGTTTTGTAACAACTTTCAATATTTGAAATATGCGATCAAATCTTTGACCCTTATTTTTTTTTTAAGAAAATTTGGTACTTTTTTCTGGCAGATAGTTATAAAATTCAGCGTAACTGATTCTATGTTTGGGAAATTGGTTGAATTTGAAATCCTTAGTTTGGGGAAGGGTTTATTCTATATATTTTTTGTAATTTCTTTGAGAAAAGGGGGTTGGTAGAAGCAAGGACGTTTTGGCTTGATATTGTAAAAATATTTTGAATTTGAATGAAATACAAATGCAGAAGAACATAACTTTTTCAAGACAAAGATTTTAATGGCGGTGACCTGATGTATGTGTTCTAATCTTTGTATGTACATCTTGTTCTCTTATTTTTCATCTGCTTTTCATCTGTTTAAATTGAATATTAAAGGGTCTAAAATTCATCTTAAAGGTGCTTTAGATTCAATCAATTTAAACTTCGTGTTTCTTTATTAACTTGTCATAATTCATTTTTCATGGTGCTCTGATTTTGTTATATGTTTCCTTCTTCCTTTCACCATACAAAACAAATTTAAATATGAAAGTCCACCACCTACTTAGCATTTGTTTCTCTGAAGAGTTCCACCTACTAGTCATTGTTTTCATTCGTTTTCAAAGGTTGACTCCATTTCCCAATGGTGCTTTCTCTGTTGCTTGTCCTACCATCCCTTTAAAACAAAAAAAACCTATCTCATATCAGAATCTGACCTCTATGTGCTTATTGATGAATCCATTGAGCTATTACCAATCATTAGACATCTGAGAGAGCCCTCTCTAGTTGTATAGGTCATAATACAATCTAAAGTTGGTTGAAATAGATATCTTGGGGTTTCTTTGATTCAACCCCCCAAAAATACTAAGTGCTAATAGGACGCTCGATCAACTGGTGTAAAGCATAAAGCTGCAATTATGGTAGTCCATATTGCATGCAAGTCAGGGATATTGTTGATAAGTAACCCCTTTGAGGTTTTTGTTGTAGTCGACACAGACAAAATTTGCATCCAATAATTTGCATTTGAAGTTTTCGGGACCTTGACCCCCGTCTTAGGAATGTCAGTGATTTTGTGAATAATATCACTTGTTATTGCTATTGGACTATCGAGCCAGAGATATCCATTCTGATAAAAACTGAAAACAAACTTTGTTGCTTCTTTGTTCCATCATCCAAAGTCGGTGATTTGTGGTGCTCCTAGGAGGTGTCAAATTCCTGATTTTGCTAGGAATTTTGTCTTTTTCTTCCAATAGTCATCCTCCAACCCACATTCTATAAAAAAATTCCACTATTTTCTCCAATCCATCTCCTCCAGTCACTCATGTCGGATTTTATGCATTTGAATTTGCAATGTCATTGTGGTTGTTTTGTCAAACCTTTCTCTTGGTCTCGATCCTTCCTCTATCTCAATGACTAGTCATGTCATTCTCACCATAGTTAAGTCTAGTTCGACGGTATTCAACAATTCATGGAAAGTTGCAGGTTCACTTGGTTTCTCGATCGAGTCTTTACTCTGTTGCGTGGGAGAAAATAACAATGAGGTGAAGTCTTATGTGTCCTCCATATGTATAGGCGGGAGATGGATATTCACATTAAATGGGGCCAATTATTTTGTATATTTGCATGCCTCTGTCATAAATATTGGTGGTATGCTAGACTCTCATGAGGGGATGTCTAGGGTAGTGCTTAGTTGGCATGCATACAGGTCTTGTCGCACATTAATCGTAGCGATTTCCACTTGGATTTTATTTGTTTCAAGTCGTCCTGAAGTTATGTTAGTGGTTGCGCAATAGTATTCCCTGTATTGAGCATTGATGTTTTTTTCAGGTTCGCCGGTCCTTTCGTGTTGCATTTTAAATGAACTGTCCTTTTTGGAGCCAAAATTTTTCTGGTCATTTTTTTCTCTCACTCGACTGACTAAATCTCCTCTATTGATCTGCGGTCAATACATGGTTTGACCAACTACTTCTTTTGTATCATCGGGTTTCCTCTTCTCATTTCTTCTTAGTTGATGTTTTTGATAATTACTATGTTCATCTGTTTTATTGTAGTCCCCTCTATGATGGCTTCGCTCGCTTGAGCCTCACTCGCTTGATCTGAATCTGCCTCGATCAATCGACTATCGCTTGATGAGGATTTATCGTAAGTTTGGAGATGGATTCATGTGTCGATGTCTTCTTTTTCCACTTTCTTTGTGGCTTAACCAAGGGCTTCTTTCTCTCTCCATTCTACTTTTCCTTTACTTTTTCTTCCCAGATTTGGAACTTCTTTAATACTTAGCTTTTCCTATAATAATTCCTTGTACCTTAATTTTATACTTGAATTCTTTGTAACTGACTTTTAGTTTTAAAAAGGATTTAGTACATGTTACTATTATTAATCTACACTAATATACTTCAACTTCGAGTGGAATATTATATTTCAAGTTCTAGTCGATCCATGTTGGCATTATTTGCTACAGACTTTTCCAACAAGGTTCCTTATTTCTATGTATTATACTTCTTTAATTGGGCACCATTAATTAATTTTTTTAATGTTTGCCCCAACCAAGTTTGAATCTGAACTGTGCCTGTTAGTCAAATATATTCTATAACATAAGGACCAAGCCATGATATCTCTAACTTCCTGGGTTTTCCTTTAGTTCGGATGTCGTATAGTAGAACTAGGTCTCCATTTTTTATCTCCTTCTTGTTTAGATGACGATCATGCCATTATTTTTGTTGTTGTTTTTTAACTTCTTGGTGGTGCATTGCTATTAATATTCCTTCTTCTAGCTTATTCAATTGGTAGAGATGATCATGTCTACTTCTATTTTGGTCCAATTTAGCAACAAATGCTACTTTGTCTGAGTTGGCCTAGAAGTGAAGTGGTATCACAACTTCTTGTCCATAGACAAGTTTAAACGGAGTTTTTCTAGTCGATCACTTATAAGAAAAACTGTATGCCCATAGGACTGCAGGAATTTTGGCGTCCTAGATGTTCTTGTCGATGCCGCATATTTTAGTGATTCCTTTATGTAGTGTCTTATTAAATGCTTCAACAACACCATTTTCTTGAGGATGGTACGTCATTGTCCTTCTGCGACCAATGAGAAAAAAATTTAGTAGGACTTGGATCATCTCGTTTACAAATTGTGTCCCTTAGTCACTGATTAGTGTTAGTGAACATCCAAATCTTGTGATTATGTTCTCATAAATAAATTTTGCTGCGACCTCTTTAGTGTATGTTTATTGGTTTTGCTTCCACCCACTTAGTCACTACATATTTGATTGCAATGATAATATATTTTGCGTCTTTTCTTCTTTCTCTTCGAGGAAATGGACCGACAAAGTCGATGGCTCAGATCTCAAATGGTTGATTAGGGTTGACTGACTATAATGGAATTTCATTATTCCATAGAGGGAGACCCATTCTTTGACAACTATCACATTTCTTGACTTGTTCACGACAATATTTATGTAAATTCGACCACCACATACCCTCCTAAAGTATCGTTTGTTCTGTCGTGTTGTCCTGAAAGTGGCCTGCAACTGGTTCTGTGTGTGCCTTGTTGATAATGTATTATATTTCATATTCTAGAGAACATATCCTTAAGACATCATCAGGTCCCATTTTGTATAGATATATGTTAATGATTGTGAATGGTGTTTCTTTTAGAGCTAACACTTTCATTTTATTTTTTGAGAGATCATCAAGAGCCTTCCCCTCCTCCAAGAAGTTTGTTATTTATTCCATATATTTTGGTGCTTCTTCGACATAGAATAGATGTGCATATGGAAGATCATCCTTTATTCCATTCGTGACCTCCCCTGTCTCTAGTCAATTCAGATGGTCGGGCCTGACGTTCTTTTTCGCAAGTCAGATGATTATCTTGAATTCAAATTCTTGGAATAGTAATAATCAACGACACATTTTCCTTTCATGAACAGGTTTATTGACTAAATATTTTAATGCCTGATGATATGTAAAAAAATTGAATGGGTTCGCCAGTAAGTAGTGTTAGAATTTCTACAAAGTGAATATCATTGATAAGGCTTCCCTTTTTGTGGTCGAGTAATTTCTTTCTGCTTTATTCAAATTCCAATTGGCATATGCGTTCAAGTGGTCAATTGTGTCATCATATGGTTGCACTATGATTGAAAAAACAATGAAATTTGAAGCATCGACATGGACGTGAAACCTTCTTGACCAGTCAGGAAATTTTAGGATGGGGGATTTGAGCAATTTTGTCTTTAAAATTTCGAATGACTCCTGAAAATATTGACTCCATCTAAACTCATTTTCTTTCTGAAGAAGCTCATCCATTGGGAAAGTGATATTTGAATAATAGCGTATTAATTTTTGGTAATACCCAATATGTATGAGGAATATTTTAATTTGTTTATGATTTATAGGTGGCTTCCAATCGAGGATGATTTTGATTTTTTCCATGTCAACATTTACACCATCCTTACATACCACATGGCTTAAGAGAATGCCAATTGGTGTGGAAAATATGCACTTCTTAATATTGAGAGACAATTGGATTTGTTTGCATCACTCCAACATTAATTTGAGCCATTGTATATGGTTTTTGAATAGGCTCTATATAGTCCAATCGTCGAAGTAGACAACCATTGTCTTGTAGATGTATTCTTGAAATGATTTTACTACTATTCTTGAAAATACTACTAGGGCATTCTTTAGCTCAAATGGAATTACCCTATAGGAGAAGGAGAAAAATTCATAGACAAATGTCATCTTCAGTTGATATTCTGTAGCTATAGGTACTTGATTGTATCCTGAAAATACATCTGTGAGTGAGTAGCATTCATGACTTGCAACTTCATTAATTAATTCGTTGGCGAATGGAGTGGGGAACAAATTTGTTAAAGTCAGTTTGTTGACCTCTGAATTCGATGCAAATTCTTAACTTCTTAGGGCCGTGCTTCTTCGGTTGAACCACCATAGGACTTGCCCATTATACTTTTTCAATTGCATATATGATGCCCGATGATAACATTCCTTCGATTTCCTTCTGAACGCTGGGATTTTATTTGTGAGCTAATTTGTAAGGTCGCTTTTTGATTGGCTTTTCTCCTGGAACGAGTTCAATTTTCATTTCTCCCATTTCTTCTACAAGTCCTTTTAGATATTTATAGTCTCATACAAATACATCTTGATATTCTTTGAGTAAGTCGACTTTGTCAATTGTCTCCTTCTCTGTCCAATAGTCTCCTACTCGGTCCATTTTTGGTCAATCGTCATTTAATATATTGAACTATTTTGTCTTTAATTCAACATTCATCCACTCTAGTGGTTTCTCTTCTTCGATATGTCGATCCCCTTCTTCGATTTTGGTGAAGCTCATGAGAAATTCAGGTTGTTCAATTTCCTCCTTTTCTTCCTTAGATATTTTAATATTGATTTTACATGGTTTTCATCGTTGGGTGGTCACTTTTCCATCAAAAACTATGGCCAAGGCAGGATGTATTTTCCATATCGATTATTCGTGTTGTTGAAACAAGGTGGTAAGATGATGTCGATCCTTCGTCGAATGTCATCTTCCCTTTTTCCTTTTGTATAGATGGTGTCAATTTTTCTAGGAAGCTTTTAATTTGTTGTGATGTTTCTCTTAGATGGTCCTCCTCCAAAATAAATTTGAATTCTTTGTCAAAATTTTTATTAATGTCAGACCAATTGATCTTATGGCCACATGCTTCTTCGATTTTGTTCCATTTATTTGTTATTTCATCTAGTGTGTTTGGAAACATGTGTGACCATACCATTTCATCTCTATATCATATTCTTTGTCATCCATTCTCACAACGGTGAATATGTTCAATTGGGTTGTACCCAACCTTAAAGATAGGGATGTCGACTGCTTTGGATAAAAAAATTCTCCAAATAATTCTACAAAGGAAGTTGATACATTTGTCCATGTTTGTAGTCTTGGGGAATGTGTTTCCCACCATATTGAGGCTTGGCTTGTAAAGGTTTCTACAAGGCTTTGAGTTCTGCCTTGTTCTCCAACAGATTTAGAAACTTCCTCAACATGCATCGATAGGAACTTTCGTTCATTGTAGCGTAGAAATTTTTTCATTGTGTTTTTGGTCGGAATAGGTGTAGGATTTTGTTGAATTATCTTTTCATACACTATAGGTACTGGTTGAATTGAGTAGCATGTTTTCGAATGTTTAATTGGGATGGATTCAATGGTCCAACATTATTTTTAGTGCGCTTCATAATTTTTGATCTTCCAGTTGTATAGAGCTAAGTCAGAATTGTGTCCGACCGAGAGGGGAGATCCTGTTGAGATTTATCCTTACGTGTTTGATTCGACATAATCTATTTTTTCATTGTGGACTTTTCGCTATAAAAAATTTTCTGTAACGTTTCAGACCCTTTCCTCTGGAGGCCATTTATAGAAATTAGTAAGGTACCTGTGGTCAAAAGTTCAGCTTCTGGGTCATCTTAAATTTTTAGATACACCTTGTGTAAGATAGGGTATCTGACTAGTCCTATTGACTAGCCTCAAGAAGGTGTTCCAAGTGAAACAAGCATAACTTCTTG
>ML824742.1:52032-66869 GCA_009831015.1 Picea engelmannii | reverse complement strand
AATGGCGCGGTCTCCGTGCAGGATATGACTTTGAAAACAATGGCTAGATTTAACACCTATGATATAATGGGTTCTGGTTATATTGGTGCAGGAGAGTGAGACTTGGGCTATGGGGTCGATCTGAGGAAGAGACGGGACAAATGACTCAGTGACTGAACTCGAGAGGATAAGGCTAGGCGAGCAACAACCTTCAGTGTAAAACCGTAGTGTGTGGTGGGATAAATTACAGGAAATAACTTAGGAGCGCTGCTGTGGATGAATTTAGAGTTAGCTTTAGAGGGAAAACGTTTTGTCTAAGTGGCGCGAACAAGGGGCGATGTACAGCGAATCCGCAGGTTCGATAATTCGTTCCAAAATAGACAGAAAGAGATATGAAATAAATATAACAGGAAAGCACATACGCAAAGAAAGAAGCACAATACATCCAACTGTTACAACTTGAATCTTTTCATCAAGTCACATGACCTTTGCATTAAATTCCAGTCAAAACTCAGATTTACATACAATAGCTATCATCTACCAAATTTTCCAACCAACCCTGTTTACATGAAAATGATCCCCATATATAGAAAGCTAATGTCACCCTTGGCTGTTAGGGTCGAGCTAGTCTCTCCTATAATCATGGATCCGTTTTCTTTGAAAGAGAACAATAACTTCAACGAATTCACTAAAAATAGAAAATCCGACTTTGCCAAATCATAATCGTAACCGAAATATTCTTTACAGTCATTGATCATGATCAACATTCGACCCTATGGTTGTGATAAGTCATCATTTTCACTGCTGGATACTCTATCACCCCTGCACAGCAAGTCTGCTACGCAACAGTAACCTACACAAAAAACGCAGCGGATTGCGCAACAAACTGAGAAAATATGCGTTAAAAATGACATCGTATCTCACTGATAAAAAACTATTTTTAGAAACTGAGAGAGGTTTTTGTAGTTAAGCTCGTTATAAAGAAAACCCTCTCTTGGTTTCTTTGAATTCATCTCCAGCTGGCCAGAATACATGTCGCAAAAACATGTTTCGGATAGGAAATCATGAAAACTGAAAAGTAGGGCTCAAATATTCCTTCAAATCTCCCAAACCGTGACACATTTTGCAAATCTAAGAGAGGTTTTTATTATTCGGTTTGTCCTCGACAAAAACCTCTTGGGGATTTTCAAAATTCCTCTCCAGTTGGTCAGAAATTGATCTTGAAGTTGACCACTAAACCAGTAATTTGCGCAGTGCGACCTGTAGCCTGTGCGCAGGAAAATCCACTGTGTGACAACATCCTATGCGCGATAGCCCACTGTGCGACGAAATCCACTATGTGACAACATCCTATGCGCGACAACCTTCTTATGCGCGATAGAATCCACTGCGCGACGAAATCCACTGTGCGATAGAATCCTTTGCGTGGTGAAGTGCTCTGCGTAACGCGCAGTTGCAAATGGAAATGGAACAAATAAATGATAAGCTTTCTTTTGAAACTAACCCTTGGAGATGTTAGATGATTCCAGTCATAAAAACAATATGGGTGCTAACATGCATGACTTTGAAAATTGTTGACAAACCTCTAACCTTAGCTATGAAAATCATGGTGCTAACAGTATCCATACAACACTTTGGTCTATGGGTACATGTCTGACTAGCCACAGGCTCTGACAAAGTGATTGTCGAACTTTTGATAATTCTGTCCATTGAATCGTATCCATCTAGCATTTTGATCGATGGGTACACTTTTGACTGGCCCTATGTTCTGACTATGGGAGTTTCCATCAGAGATCCTCATTGTTGCTTGATTAAATAATATCGATCCATTCTCTTGATTGTATGTTTTTGGTTCAACAAAGTTACTATGCCTATGAGGCTGTTTGTTGCAATTTTGACTAAAAGGGAAAACACCAACATTCTCTTGTCAGATTTTGTGATGGTATGAAGCTTTTGCCTCAGAATGTTCTCTTTCGAGTTCTCTTTCGGGTTGTTGTTTGTGTGTTTCTTTGTGAGAAGCCATGAATGTAGTGGGACCTAGAACAAATCCACTGGCTTCCTAGGGTTTTTGGAGATTACTTCTCTGTAGGTCATGAAATTCAGCTAATCTAATCAGCATTGTTGCGACAAAGTGGAACTTCTGCCAACCTACTTGCGTCTCCTGACTAGTGTACTTGCTGTGGGTTTCTTGATTCAATCCTTTTTGATTGGGTTCCTTTGGCTGCAGCCTTAGTCACCATGTTTGCCAAATTTTAAGGAAAAAATTCAAAATTTGGAAAACATCATGACTGAATGATTTGATTATGTGAATAAAATTGAATCAAGTCCAAATTTGTTTGCCGAATAAATTTGATTAATTTGAATTCATTCACAAACTTTGAATAAAATTCACTAGTGCATGACATTTTATCATATGTTTTTCATTTTTGAAAAGTTTGAATTATGTATTTTCTCAAACTTACTGGCAAATTTTGTTCTCTCCTTCTGCACTGGTGATTGTTTTCCAAATTCCACTGTCACCAAATTCAAACACAAAAATGATCCAGGTGACTTAGAATGCAAGTTTGAATACTTCACTAATTCAATAAAATACTTAAACTGTTGAACTAGCATTGGTGAGGGCTTGAGTTCTGTCTGTAATTCCCCTCAAAATGTTGGGCACATAGGGGCCCAACAAGGGTTTAAGGTAATCTTGCTCCCAATCTCAACAAAATAAGGTAGTATTGCACAGTGTATAACCAAATCAGTAAAAGAAATAGAAAGATGTATTAGAATAAACACATAGGAATGAATTGGAAATGGTCTTGTATAACTCAAAAGGTAGTACAAAGAGAAGTAGTAATAACCCCAATCGAAACTATCGAACGCTCTTCAATAAACACTAGCTTACATCTAGAGTATTAGGCTATTTATAATTTGGATTTCTTGAGCTAAGTTCTAAAATTACCTTTGAGATTGTCAAACCCTAAAGGGGCCAATTGTAGGCCAACAATTGCCAAAATTTCTGCTTTGGCTCCAATGTTAAGACTGAAGATCCCAATCTAGGCTGAAATCTGAATTGCTAGAAAGATCTGATTTGAAAACTTTGATTTCCCCAAACGAAGGGGCATAGGATCTCCAATAAATATAGCTCTACATCGCCTCTTCAACAACAAGGAGATGCTAGTCAATCATATGGTGCTCCATATTCTATTACCTGCATGCCTGATCGTCCTACTTCTTAGTTTGTGTATAAAATCCTTGACTAGTTGACTTGCACCAAGTGTGCTTAGCTTCTTTGAATTTCTGACAACATCACAGGGTCCCTTAAATCCAGTGGAATAGTGGAACAGACTGTTGTCCATTCTAGTGGTTTGAGGACTCTCTCTTGGGCCTTGACCTTTATGGGCGCTTCATAGGTAATCTGAAAATTTATTTGCCATTCTTTTTCCAATGGAATGAGGCGTATGACTAATTGAACAAATGTAATTTGGCATTTGACAAAGACTGGACTTGATCATCACTGTTCTTTCCATGAGATTTAGATACTTGAAGGCCAAGACCCCAAAGCTCTCATAACTTTCTACACGACTTGTGAGATTGCTATAACTAAGTTTACATTAATAATGTAATATCATATATTACATTGAAAGATAACACCAAATTACAAAACATTTAATGCTTGATTTTTTTCGATGCAACTAGACAATAGCCTGTGATTCTCTGCAGCAAAGTGTGAATATGATGCAACTAGAGATTTTAAGTTGGTAGCTACTGAAGATGAATTCTGGATGCAAGTGAAGACTGGATGCAGCGAGTGACTTCATATTTAGCTGCTCTATTTGACGTTGTATTCATGATCTCATCTTCCTGCTCTCAAACTACGGTTAATAAAAGCCTCCAGTGCATTAATGAGATGGTGAAATGTATGTCAGCTTACAAGGATGTGCATGTCTAAAAAAGAGCTATCATGATATTGTCTAGGTGTGCTGAATTCCAGGAGTGCATGCAATAATATTTTGTCGCACAGGACTAAAGACATGCCCAAATAAATTGCGGAAGTCTGAAAGATATCTTCTACTTGAGGAATTACTGAACAAACTCATAACATTTAGAGAATATTAGGCATTCTTAAATGATTAAGCAAAATTAGTTCAGTCTCTAATTTGTTACTAGATAGGGTGACTCAAAATTAGAAACACGTCATATTTGCAAAATAAACTATAAAATGTTAAGAAGGAAATCAGGACCTTAATCTTTTTCTAATTTGCTAGGGTAGGATAAAATTATATACTTGATATTAAATGCACTTAACCGACACAGAAGACTTACTTCCTTTGTATATAGTAATGAACATAAATTCAGTTATACCAATGAAAGAAATGTAATCATCAGTTATTGTTTTCTGTACATGAATTATAATTTTTTCAGTATTACAGGATTTATTAACTTATGATTGAAGATTGCAACTTCTTGATTGTAATTGTATAAAAGCTACTTCTTGATGTTGTGCACTGTTTTGTTATCTGAATATAAAAAGGCTGAAAAATGTCTTTTTGAATAACAGAGACATATTGGGGTATCATTTTTTTGCCATTATTACACCATCTGGACAGTAATAAGTCATTAGAAGTGTTAGCAGATGATATAAGTTATTAAAAGTGCTAGTTGACATTATTGTTGTGATTTCTGAAAAATCCTCTTAAGAGGCCACAAACATATGAATTTTGTTTATTATAAAACTAGAGCTTTCTGATGATCATGATGATCTAGTTCTCTTTCATTCTTCAGACTCCGACTTCACTATTTACAATTTTTTTCTTAACTCAATAATTAGAAGTGATTTTTTTAGTTAGCTGCCTTTCATGACAATGCGGCTACCAGTTATGATTAGACACCTTTATATTGTTTAGCTAGTTATTGGTTGGTTAACAACAGGAAGCCTGTTTAATTTCCAATTGGTTAAACCTTGGTTGATTGCTTTTGAAGTTCTGATAAAAGTCAAAAGTTTATTTCGAAACTTTAGTATTTCAATTAGAAATCCTATGCATCAATGTCATCAAACTTGGTAAAATCCAAATCTGGAATAGTATTTTATAAATATTAAAAAGTACCTTCTATGGTACAGTAGTTACCATTTTTAGTGTCGATGATTTCTTAGCTGACAAATTTTATTTAGCTTTTCAAACGTTGAAGGTGAAATTGGTATTTGAAAGAAATCCAATGGTCAATTTGGTCATTGCATTAGTGTATTCATTAGAATTGAAACATATTTTGAGAAACTGTATTGGAAACACTCATTAGTCTTTCAAATTTCTCAGGAGTGAAAAAGGGGCCGGGGCCAAATTTGGTCATTGCATTAACTTCTATTTTTGTAAGATTTGAATTACAATTTTGTAAACTTTTACCTGATTCAGATATATTATTTAAACAACTACACGGAGAGTATCCTCAAATTTATGTTTATGTTCCAAGCATAAATGTGCATTGAATATATTTTCTTGGACTGATTTATCGGCTTGTAACTTTGTAGATGGTTTTATATGATACACCTGGTGTGATCCAAAAAGAAATGCATAAATTAGATGCCATGATGATGAAGAATGTACATTCTGCAACTGGCAATGCAGATTGTGTTTTGACAGTAGTTGATGTTTGCAAGGTGCCAGAAAAGGTATGCTTTGACTATATTCATTGGAAAAGTGAAAAGAAACTCTATATTTATTTTTTCATTGACTCTAGTGTTTGAAATTCAGGTAAATGACCTGTTTGAAGAAGATGGAGTAGATCTCAAGGAGAAACCACCAACGTTGCTGGTATTAAACAAAAAGGACCTTATGAAGCCTGGGGAAATTGCAAAAAGAATGGAGGTGAACATTGATGGTGGCATAGATATCATGATTGATTTCATATAATGAGTAATTGTGTTGGCTTATATCTCAAAACATGAACATGTTTAAGCCTTAAGGTGACAGATTCAATCTGCATTTATACATATACTGTTCTCATTTTGGATTCCTGAAATACAGTTATTGCTACATTTCACTTGTATTGTGATTGTAGTGGTATGAAAAATTTGGTGGAGCAGATCATATTCTGTCCATAAGTGCCAAATATGGACATGGAGTAGAGGATGTAAAGAATTGGATTGTTTCCAAGCTACCATATGGGCCTGCATATTATTCTAAGGTAAGCTAATCTTTTTGAAGTGATACTTCTGATTGCTGTACCTTTGAATTAGATATGAAAGTTGTTAGTTCCTTTAAATTGTTGAACTGTTATCGTGTATGTGAGTTGAGAACACAGGAAAATTAGATCTTGCACAAACCTCATTTGATCCATGAATATTTATAGCTTTTGTAATGTGGCTGTTTCCATCTAGGTAGCTTGACATTGTGATTGCAGATACATTTTTGATCATTCTTTGTTAAGTTCCCAGTTTGAGGGTAGCTTTTCTTCCTCTACGTTTTGGTTTTAATGTAAATGTTTTTATTTTCAATTGATTGCAAGTGTTAACTGTGAATAGTTCAAATTCAGCAATGGTGAAATGCAGAAAAATTCGCTAGTGGAGAAAATAATGATAAAAATCACCATTAGGTTCAACAAGATATATGTTTCAAGTGCTGAACAATGGAGCCAGAAGATGATTCATGGCAATTCAGGGTTTTGGATAGTGTAGCACTGGAAGTGGAGGAGGTGGACCCTTTGTCAGATGCAAGCAAAGGCTTACAAATCTTCTATAATGGAGGTAAGCCTGATGATTTACAAGGTCTAAGTACCAAGGGAGTGGCATAGGGATAAAAAACCACACAAAAACTTTGGTAAACGAAGGTCTGGTGGGATTTTCAAGGAACAATGATGGCAGTGATGGTGGGACTGTCCAGGAATCAAAGTGACTTCAGTAAAGGGATGTAATATGACATGTTGTTATCCTACCAAGGATTCTACACTTTGCAAAGAAATGGTATCGCAGAAGACATTAGTGCATGGGGTAGAGGAACTGTGACAGGGTTATCTGGGTTTTGAACTGTGACAGAGGAGGTGGTTTATGGTGAGAAAAGCCTGCAAGTGAAAGGGGATATACTGGCACTGACATCTGACTTGAAAGATTCATTGAACCAGGAGTTTTCAAGGAATCTATACCAGAGAGGGAAGTGATATTAGAGGCAGACGATAAGGTTCTGGAAGGAGACATAAAGACTGGTAAATTGGTAATAGGCTGGTGGTAACTGTGAGGATAAGGTTCATATCTGAGAAGTCACTATCAACATGGATTGAGCAAAGGTGGTTAGTTGTCTTATGGTATATGCTGTGGCACCATACTTTAGTAAAAGGATGGATTGAGCAAAGGTGGTTAGGTGCCCTAGGGTATATGCCGGGGCACCATACTTTGGCAAATTTAAAGAGAGTTAAGAAAGCTGTGATTTCTTGGGCTCATGTGAAGAAAAGGATGGATGGGCAGGTTTTGACTAATGCGGAGGAACAGATTGCAGAAATTTATTTTAAGGATTATGAAGGAAACTATGATGCGGATGTAAAGATCAGTTTGAAAATTTTGGAACAGTCTAGGATGAAGTTGCTGAAGGAGAAGGAAACTCAATTGAGGTTAGAGAGCATGGCCTTATGGTTAGCCAATGGAGATGAAAACACAAGATATTTTTATAATTTTGCAAATCATAGGAAAACCATGAATGCTATATGGGAAACGAAAAAGAAAGATGGGGTTTAAGGAAGATTATTCAAGGAAATAGCAGAGATGGAAGTCACAAATATCAAAGCCTAAAGGGTTGTCTAAAGAGTAGGAGAGGGTAAATATAGTTGAAATTGTGAATATTACTTCATTCTTTCCTAGTTTTGAAGGAAAGGAGGATAATGATATGATGATCAAGTAGGTGTCGAAGGAAGAGTTGAAATTCGTGGTCTTCTTTATGATGATCAAGTAAGTGTCAAAGGAAGAGTTGAAATTGGTGCTGTCTTCTTTTCAGAAAGATGAGAGTACAGGGCCAGATGGATGGATGGTGGAGTTTTTTGTTGGGTTCTAAAACATGATGGAAAATCTGTTGAGGGTGGTGGAGGAGATAAGGGGAAATGGAAAAATCTTGGGAGCTTTCATCTCTACCTTTCTAGCTTTAATGCCCTAAAAAGATGGTCCATATTCCTTTGATGATTTCAGGTCTATAGATCTTTGTAATTGCATCTATAAAATAATATCAAAACTTATAGCAGTTGAGGTGGAGAAGATCTTTTCAAAGTCTATTTCTAAAGAACAATTTGGGTCTCTACATGGGAGACAAATTTGTGAGGCTATTGGGGTGGCTCAGTGTAATGTCCCCAAGTGGTTTTGCTTGGAACATTTGGAGTTTTTATGTTTTCTGGTTGTGGCATTTTGTTAAATAATTTGCAGATTTATCTTCTTAAGTTGCGCTAGGGTTTATCATGATGTTTTTGTAGAGTTTACAGCAAGTAAATGATAGAGATATGACAACAATACATACACAACAAGATGGAATACAAGAAATAGCCACAAATACCTAAGATCTGATTTTATTTATCAAAGATAACTAACCTCCATACAATAGTAGAGCAGATCTGGATCATAGATAGCAGAGTAATGAATTTGGCTGATAATGCCTCCAAAGTACAATAGAAAGAAGAAGATATGATCTACCAAGTGCCTTCCCAGGCTGAATACCAAAGATCTCCAAGACCCAACTCTTTCCCTTGCTGTAGGTGATGTCTCCTCTAGCAAAGTGCACCCTCTCTAGCTGAAGCAAGCTAAGAATTCGGCCTCCTCTTCTTTAGCCTCCAAATCACTAAAGCCAACTGCAAATCTATAGATCGGGTGATAGAGAACTCCTGTGATGAATCTCCTAGCTATTGGGAGTGATCTTGTTGATATTATGGTAGTTGCGGGAGGTATTAACCTCTACATGTAACCTTGATGAGACTAGAATATTCCGGGAAGCAAGAGAAACCCTAAAACGTTGGATGATAACCCTAGAAGACAAGTCGGCTCAAGAGATTAATTAATATTGAGTGTCTCCAGGAAGAGAAGTCGGCCCAGTCAGGTGAGTTGGAGCACTATAAATAAGAGGGTGCTAGAGCTCATTTGTCATTCACACTCTCACAACTGCATAAGACTAGTAGTGCGCAAGTTTGGAGAGGGAGTACTGCAACTGGGATTTTGGCTTTTGGTTGGACTTTCTCTTGGTTATGGTTTGGACTTTCTGCTTAGTCTTTGGTTATTCTTGCTTGGTGTGCTAGCCTTGGAGAAAGGTGCGCTACCTTGGTTGGCTATTGGTCTGCTTCTGGAATTATTCTGTCTGTCAAGGTTAAGGTGCTCGGGGGTGGCCTTTGTGCCTATGGTTGGGTGACAATATTGCTATATTGTCTATGGAAAAATGAGCACATGTCTTTTATTCTAATAGGCTACGGGCCCACACTATCTTCAGAAAGTCGAAGATAGATTGGGAAGTTATTTGTTAAGCTCGTTATGGCACCAATTACAACTGCAACTAGTTTTTCTGATTATGTAGCTGCAACAAACCCTAACCCTTGTGTTCGGTTACCTATGATGAAACATTTGACCTAATTCCTTGACATTCTAGTGCGTCCTATCCTAGCGCACCTCTTGGCACTCTCAGCTAGCAAAAACATCAGGTTTGAATTTTTGGTCAAAGTCAAAGTCAAAGTAAAAAGCTGACTTCTGGTCAAATTGATTTTGTAGTCAAAGTTGAAATTTTAGAGTTTCTAGCTTGTTCTAATCATTGAATCTTGTGATTGGTTTTCTAATCTCTTCTTGTCAAGATGGTATCTAGTTTCAGATTGGAAGACAAGTTGGAGGATGCTACAAGATTTCAAAGGTATGCACTTGTATACTGCTATCTAAGTTATATCATCGAGCAAAACATGAGTGTGTTTGTAGGGAAAGTACTAGAGATCTTGTCCAAGCTGTAATCTTGGATTCGGTGCATTTAGAAGAACAAGCGCGCCCTCCATAGCAAGTGAGACTTCAGGTTCCAGGTTTGATTAAAATTGTTAAGCTTCAAATTTGTATATATCAAGGGTGATAGTTGCTTCATTACAAATTGTGAAAGCAGTCTTTGAAAGACTCTGTTATTGCTAGGTGCAATAAATACTTGATTGCATATGAATACCATTGATATAGATGCTTATTGTACTTGTTTACAAGATGAACTAACATATCCTCTAGATAGATATTTCTTGTTTGCTCTTGTTGTTCTTGTTCCGGGAAGGTACCCTTGTGAAATATGTTTGATGAACAATCCTTGCGAAAGTTGTCATAGAAGAGGTTTATAAGGATGACACAATTGCCAGATGGGCAACAATCAAAATAGATAGAAACAAACTTAAAGAGACTCAGAGATTCAGACTCGAAGGAAGTCAGAAATCAAAAGGAAACCATAACAGGCTTGTGACACTTTGTAGAAAGCAAAGAGAGATGCAATAGACAAAAGCATGGACTCTCCTAGATGGAGGGAGATGATCACAAAATTCCGAAAGAAGAGCATGCATATTGCTCATTCAGGCATGAAGTTGGGATCAGGAGGGAGCTAATCCCCAAAAATATGATCTATTGAAGAAGAATCTGTAAAGACTATGAAGTATCTATCCATGTTCTTCATTAGAAGTAGCAACCATGATAAGCAACACATGTTCAGTTTGACTCTAGAAGAAGTCTTTTTCGAAAAGAATCCTTGAATATCCTTGGTTGTCCATCCTCATTTATGTTTCTATGGCAGAAGGTTGGATCCTTTAGGAAAGAAGGGCATGTAATCTATAGAAGATTTGATGGACTCCAACATTGAAGAGAAACATGAGGAAGAACATGAAGATTCCAAGAAAGAAAGAAAAGTCAGAACAAGCAATTGAACTAGTTTGAACCCACTAGAAGCAGTCAAGCGAAAGGAATGGAAGGAAGCTGTGATGAAGAACAATGTATGTGAGAAATTGTGAAGCATTGATAGATACAAAGCGAGACTCAGGGCTAGAGGGTTCTCCCAAAAGGAGGGAGAAGACTGTGATGACAACTTGTTCCAGTAACCAGACATACCTCTACCTGAGCCATTATATCTCTTGCAGTATCCATGGGTTGGAGTTTACATCAGATGAATGTAAAGACTGTTCTTCTCAAACAAAGTAATTGAATAAGAAGCGTATGTAGAGCAACCTCAAAATTTTGAGGTATAGCAGAAAGAGACCCTTGTATGCAGATGGAAGAAGACCTTGTATGGATTCAAACAAACTTGGTGCAGAGCCTCTCATGTACAACATAAGCGTGGTGAAAACTTCCTATGACAGAGGAAGTATATTGAAATGGTTCTTCAAAAGTCCGGGATGATGACAGACTTTGCAAATCCATGGAAAACTTTCATGATGACAGATCTGAAGAAGTTGAGAGACTCTAATCCAGTAGATTCGTCTCTGTATCGACAATTGATTGGCTCGTTAACGTATTTGGAGAATACTCAGCCGGATATTTGTTTTGTAGGACGTTTAAGTTATGATATACAGTTGCATGGGTTTATCGATTCAGATTGGGCAAGGAGTGTAGATGACAGAAGAAGTGCTACTTGGATATGTTTCAGTTTGAGCTTTGCCACGATGTCATGGGCTAGCACGAAACAAAAGTCTGTTGCACTCAACACTACAGAAGTAGAGTATATTGCAGCTTGTGATGCTTATATGAAAGCAGTGTGGCTTCGTAAGTTGGTTTCTGGATAGTCTGATCAGGTGCTGGATTCGACCATGATATATTGTGATGATCAGAGATGTGTGAAGCTTTCAGAGAATCCGGTGTTCCATGACAGGTTGAAGCACATTGAGATCAAGCATTATTTTCTCCGTGATAAATTCCAAAGGGGAGAAGTGGTTCTCCAGTATATCTCCACAGATGAGCAGATAGCAGATATTTTGGTAAAGCCTTTGTCCAAGATGAAAAGTTTGCAAGGGACAAGCTGGGGCTCGTGGAGACAATTTCCTTATTGAAAAAGGAAGTGATTACTCCCAGGTTGGGAGGGAGGACTGATATGTTATTGATTTATGGACAGTCATTTTCCGGTTCGGAAAATGGTCCAGGTTGGGCAGTTTCTTTCCAGTCCGGAAAGTGGTTCGAGATTTCTGACAAACAATCATTTTCCAGTTCGGAAAATGGTCCAGATCGGACAGTCATTTCCGTAATGAAAATGGTCCGATAGATTGCTGATGTACCATAGACAACGATTCCCCTTGTGGCCAGTGTGGGGGATGTTAGAAATAATAGGCGTGTTCGTTTAACCATAGACAATATAGCAATATTTTCACCCGACCATAGGCCGAAGCCACCTCCGAGCACCTTAAGCTTGACAGAGAGAATAATTCCAGAAAAAAACCCTAGGTCCAAAAGTCAATCAACGTAGCGTACCACTCTCCAGAGCTAGCAAACCAAGCAGAAAGTCCAAACTATAACCAAGAGAAAGTCCAAGCCTAAAACCGAAAATACTAGTTGTAGCAGCTGCAACTGCAACTACTCTCCAGACTTGCGCACTCACTAAATTTTTGCAGTGCGCACTAAATTTATGCAGTTGCGAGCTATATTTTTCAAATGAGCTCTGGCGTCCTATATTTATACTACTCCTCCTTAGCTGTCTGGGCCGACTTCTCATTCTGGAGGCTAAAAATTTAATATTAAATATTTCCTTTAGCCGACTTGTCTTCTAGGGTTATGTCCAATGCTTTAGGGTTTCTTCTTGCTTCCCGTAATATTCTATTCTTGTCAGGGTTACACATGGAGGTTAATACCTCCCGCAACTACCATAATATCAACACTCCCTCCTAGCTAGAGAGGTATTGAAAGCAATGATCTTGAGCACAAACATATCATTCAATCGGTAGCATCATCATAGCCATACATGCTATCTCATGATTAGATCACGAGCACCATCATCACTATCAGTGTCATCTGATAGCATCAACTGGATCATCTCTCGAAGCCATACTCCATCTGAGTAATCATGCATGATGCTGAATAAGTCACTCACTCCACATAGTGATACAAGAACCATTCTTCTAATCCGGACATATGTCCTAGAAAATGACTATTCCAACGGATGTTGGAAGCCATGCCATGTGCTACAAGGACTATTCTTCTAATCCAAACATACGTCCTAGAAGAATAAATGTCCTGGACCGTTTTCTGCTTGGAGAATGTCTGTCCACCAGCACACTGACTATCCATCTAGCTGATAATCATTTCCAACACTACTGATAGTCTTCATGGCAATCAGAACAATGTCATTCAATAGAACACAACTGCGTCTGTCCATAGTAGTACACAACCACACCAAGTAGCACACGACCACTTAATCAGTGACACATAGTCACAACCAGTGAAATACATCCACCACAATAGCATACATCTATTGTCTAGAGACATACAGTCTCCATAGTAATCATATCATTTGATATCAACCTGCATAAAACAATATCATGATATAAACTGAGTCATCTGGGCCATTCTTCCACTCACATCTGTGAGATTTGGAAGAGCATCTGCCCTCAGAATGTAAAACATCAGCCATGGGCTATCTAGACGATTCTTCTCAAGCATAGAAGAATAACTGTCCCTAATTTCTGAGCCTGGACCATTCACCTAACTGGGCCATTCCTCCGGCACTAGAACCTGGAGAGAATGAGTCTGCCCTAGGGAATGCATGTACTTGATTGTTGAACCTGGACCATTCACCTAACTGGGCCATTCCTCCGACACTAATCATAGTGCAACCTGGATAGAATGAGTCTGCCCTAGGGAATGATTGCCCGGACCATTTCCTAATGGAAATGACTGTCCTGCACCAACCTCCAAAACTGACCATTCTTCGAAACTGCTCACAACTATGAACTTCGAAAGAATGACTGCCTGGAGAGGCGGACCATTCTACTTGACCACTACTCAGAGTGACTGCCAAGAAGAATGACTGTTCTAGACCATTCCCCCACACTGGCCACAAGGGGAATCGCTGTCTATGGTACATCAACAATCTATCGAACCATTTTCATTACGAAAATGACTGTTCGATCTGGACCATTTTCCGAACTGGAAAATGCTTGTCCGTTAGAAATCTCAAACCACTTTTTGAATTGCTCATCCTGGACCATTTTTTGAACTGAAAAATGATTGTCCATAAATCAATAACATATCAGTGCTCCCTCCCAACCTGGGAGTAATCTCTTCCTTTTTCAATAAGGAAGTCGTCTCCTCGAGCCCCAGCTTGTTTCTTAAGTACACAAACTTTTTCATCTTGGACATAGGCTTTAGCAAAACATCTGCTATCTGCTCATCCGTGGAGATATATTGGATAACCACTTCTCTTTTCTGGACTTCATCATGGAGAATGTAATGTTTAATCTCAATGTACTTCGGTCTGTCATGGAACACTAGTTTTCTCTGAAGGCTTCATATAACTCTGATCCTTACAACATATCATGGTTGAATTCAACACTTTTGTTTCCTGCTAGCTCATGACATCGTGGAAAGGCTCAAATTGAAACATATCGAAGTAGCACTTCTTTTGTCATCATGAGAGTTTGCCATGGATTAGCAATCCATCATCCCAAACTTTGGAGTAATTATTTTGATATACTATCTCTGACATAGAAAGTTTTCACCACGCTTTTGTTGTATATGAAATACTCTGCATCAAGTTGTTTGAATGCATACAAGGTCTTCTTATATCTGCATACAAGGGTCTCTTTCTGGTATAAGCTTCTTTCTCACTTGCTTTATTGGGAAGAACGGTCTTTTACATGTAAATTCTAATCCATGGATACTACAAGAGGTATATCTGGAACAAGCTGTTGTCATAGTCTTCTCCCTCCTT
>ML824742.1:34323-46069 GCA_009831015.1 Picea engelmannii | reverse complement strand
GACATATCTGTTCTGCATTACTTTCCCATTTCTAACAGTTTTTTTAGAAGGATTAAGTAGCTCTATCTTAGAGGCCAAAGAAATGGATCCTTGAAGGGCTTAAGATAGTTAGTGCTTTTTATATAACACATCTTTTGTTACTTGATGTTGAGAAATATAACTCGAGCAGGAACTTATTGCACAGGTTTCAGTGTGAATGTGCAGGAACTGGTTCAAGATATTTCCTTGGTGACCGCTTAGGAAAAGTGGGAAATAATTCCATCTTGTAATTTCACTTGAAAAATAAAAGAAAAGTGAAAGTCTAATGTTTTGAAGTCAGCTTAGATTTAGGAATCTAAATGAAATGTTATAGAATTCTAGAGAACATTAGTGACTTAGATTAGGATTTAATCTTAGTCATACATTTCAAGATTGAGATAGGTGGCAGCAATGATTGAGGAGATTAGTTGCTAGGATTGAGGAGATTAGTTATCTTCTCCCAAAGCATAAAGAGGACAAGCTAGGAGAAGTTGGACACACACGAGAAGAGAGCAAGAGAGCTGGAAGAAGGGTAGAGTGCATTCAAGGAGAAGAAGAGCAGATTGTTGAAGTGACCAGCAAGTACACAGGCCGTAGAACATACTGTACATGGCTGTAGCAGTATTTTCCATGCACATGCTGTACACCTTCAGATTTGCAGGGTGTACTTCATCTTCTGTGGTTGCTTAAGTGTGGTTCAGTGTTGAGAGGAGAGAGTGAGTGATTTGCTGTCCAAAAAGGACAGAAAAGAGCAGGCTGCACTGGTGCAGCTTTTCCCTTTCTTACATAGGCCGTACATTTCAGATCTAAGAGATTTTATTGACCATACATACAGCTGCTAGTTTAAGTAGGCTGCTGAGGTCACCTTGCAAGTTTTGATCAAAGGAATAAGGAATAAAAAACTGATTAGAAGGATAAATCTCTGTGTATGTGTTTTATTTCTTTTGCTGTTCATTTTTCAGCAACTGTGTGATGGATGCAATGTTCAGAAATTTAATTTTTTGTTGTTAAATAAATTCTGTTTCGAGTTATTTAATGGGAGAACATTAGGACAATAGTCACCTAGGCTAATTTTTTTTACACTTGATGATGTGTTGTATGTGATGGTTCCAAACATGATGCCAATAAACTAAAGGAAATATCGGAGTTATATATTATAGCTTCAGGAATGAAAATTAACATGTGGAAGTATGCTATTGCTTTTAGTGGGGTGGAGGAGGCACATGTAAGAAGGATTTTGCAAGTCTTTCCCTATCCGAAGCTAGATTTTCAAGGAGGGTTTAAATATTTGGCTTTGTTTTTGAAACCAAATGACTAAAAGAAGAGGGATTGGAAATGGATGATAGAAAAGATTTAAAAAATAACCAAGTTGTGGTGCAATAGATGGTTACCTCTAGTTGGAAGATTGACATTAGTTAAGTCAGTATTGGAGGCAATGCTAGTACAGTGGCATACAATATAATGTCCCCTTCTAAATGATCGCTCTCGGAGGATGACTTAGTGGTCTATCTGATTCCCGTAGTCGATTAAAAGGGGGAATTAATAATTATTTGATTTCATTAGAGGAAAATACAACATTATAAAATAACATCTAGTAATTAAAATGTGACCAAGGGAAATAAAGTGAATAAAACTTTATAAAAGTCACTTTAATCTTTGAAATAAAGTCAAAAAGGTAAAAGGTCACAGAAAGGTAAAAAGGATGAGAAAAGGGTGAGAAAGATAAAAGAGAGATGAGGGTTTATTTCTCTCATTATGTTGATCATTTTACTAATCACATTGGAGAGAGCTCTTGTGGCTTGACGGCTAGGGTTTTGCAGCAAAACCCTTGTGCAGAATTGGTTTTGGTGGTAAAAGATTCCACCCTAGCCAATCGAAGGGGAGAATCACTCAGATTCTTCATTGGTTTTCCATGGCTGAAGGTATTACTTATTTTGCAGGGTTTTTGGATCTTTACTGAGGTAGAAATTTGGTTGTGGTGGCTGAGTTTTGACAGAGGAGAGCACTGCTTATTTGGAGAGCCCAAAACATCTTGAAGAGAGGCCGAATTTTGCCACTTGGGCTGAGTTTTAGTGCTGCCTGTGATATTTCCTTTGTTGGGCCGAGAGAGAAGTAGAGAAGGGGCCAATTCATATAGTTGGAGGCCTTACTAAATTGGATAGGCCGAGTCTTCAGCAGTTGTAGCCAAATACCTTTGAGCTGGGCCGATTTTTATCTTGTGGAGGGCGCACCTTTACAGCTGGCACGTGGTTCTTTGTGGGCAGGCTGTATAGTCTAGAAGGAGACAAGTTCTTCATTGTATGTGACTGATTTTCTCTTATAGCAGGGCTGCAATTTTTTGGGCAGCAGAGATCTGGAGAGGAAACTATCCTAGCAGCTGATTTGTGGAGGTTCTGGGTGCTGCTACAGCCACCGTCATTTCCTCTACTTCCCAGCCAACTTGTCATCCAAATACCACTGTTGTTCAAGACTTATCTGTGAGTTATTTCATGATGTATTAGTCAAGGAATGTGGGATTAATAAAGCAAACTCATTGCGATATTTCTTGCTGTCATTTGAAACAATCTTCAGTTTATTTGCTTGTTCTATATTCATTTTGTATAGTGTGTATTGCCAATATTGCAAACTGTTCGTCAAAACTCCTAACTCATCAAATACATAAAAGCACAACCAAACAGCCATCCCTAAACAATATAACAGAAGCAAGAGTCGATTGGAGGGGGATGTTGAGGTAGCCTACAAAGTGTTTGACATAACCTCTGCAACAGAAATAAATTACAGTGAACAGTGAGGAGTTTATACAGTGAATGTTGGCATGTCAGCTAACTGTTTGATGAAATTACTAAGCCAGAAATATCATCAGTAACCTACAGCTATTAGCAAAGATTTGAACAGCAAGGGGAGGGATATTTCATACAAAGTCTTTCATTCCCAAAGGGGTTCTGGAAACAATTAGGAAAAAATGCTTCAAGTTTCTGTGGACATGCAAGAGAGAGAGATAAGATAATTTTATTAATGTCTGACTAAATGACCACAAAAGTAGGTCGAAGGCACTGTTGAGTACAATGATGTCATTACAAAGCAGGAGTACCAAAAGGTCTCCTATAAAAGGCAAGATGCAGAAAGTGCAATAAATTATAGTAGTAAAGAGTGAGAACTACTCTGAGGCATGAAGAACTCTTGACCCTGAGTTCAGAGACCTGCTCTGATGAGATGTACCGTAGGAGAAGATCTAGGGACAAGAGGAACCAGAAGAGAGAGAGAGAGAGAGAGAGAGAGAGAGAGAGAGAGATGGTATTCCTCTAGTTAAATAGCATGCACTGGCCAAGCCTAAGGAAGTGGATGGTTGGGGGTTAAAAAATATTCACTTCTTTGGCTACCAAATGTATGTGGAGATTACCCTAAGGAAAGGTTGTGGAAGGAGGTGATTCAACAGAAGTATATAGATCCTTACTATGGAAGATTGGATAAGGAAGGAGTCCAAACCCACAAATATTGTGTCAATTTTTTGGAAAGTTCTGGTTTTGGCTTTCCCTTTGGTGGGGAATTGGCTTGTTTGGAAAGTTGGCTATCGGGGTAAGAGTTAGAATTGGAGCTGACCCATGGGTAGGGTGTGGAGAGGCCTATAGGTTACCCTTTGGTTTGATTAAGTACCTTGCATATACATGGCATTTACAATTTAGGTAAAGCCGCTGAAGCTAAAAATTCATCTGTATGGAAACAAGAATGGATGGATGGTGAGAGGATACGGTAGACAGAGGAAGGGAATAATTAGTGGAAAGTATACGTGGATCAATTAAAAAAAGGAGCCATATAAGAATTTGTGAAGAGGACGATTTACTCGTGTGGTCTTTAAATCCTGCATAAAGGGATTATACTCCAAGATTGGGGTATAAGGCTTTGTTCGTGGAGGCTCTTAAAGATGACGAAGAATGGTGGTGGAAGGTTCTGTGGAAGATGATATCCCCATTGAACACTAAGGTGTACATTCTCAATGTAAGGTGATGGTTAGTTATGAAGTTTGCAATTGTTTCCCCCCTATGAATTGCCTCATTAGTCCATATAAATTTCACTAGATCATGTAGCAGTAAGTCCAGGTAGTGAGTAGCACAAGGGTTCAATTGTTTTGTACTTCTCTATAATTATCTTTCCAGCACCCCATAGAGATTTCACTAGATTGTGTAGCAATAAATCCTGCACAGAAGGATTTATACTCCAAGATTGGGGTATAATGCTATGTTTGTGGAGACTCCTAGAGATGAAGAAGAATGGTGGTGGAAGGTTTTGATTTACTAGTCTGGTCTTTAAATCCTGCATAGAGGGATTATACTCCAAGATTGGTGTACAAGGCTATGTTCGTGGGGGCTCCTAAAGTTGATGAAGAATGGTGGTGGAAGGTTCTGTGGAAGATGACAGCCCCATTGAACACTAAGGTATATATGTGGTTGGTGATGAGAAATAAATTTTTAACCTGGGAAGTATTACAAAGAAGGAACAGAAATGGATCTGGTTGGTGTCAATGTTTCAAAACTTGGACTTAGCCCTCATAAACAAAGTGCATACAAGAGGTGTCATCATCAACTATGCAGAGCTGTTAGCACAAATTTCCACCCTCCAAATTGAACTGATAAACCTGTTATAATAGTGGTGAAAACTTGGCTAATTCAAGTAGAAAGCCCCAAATTGTCACGGGCTAGACCCCTCTCCGTTTGGGTTAGTGCTTGCTAGCCTCAGGGGGGAGTCCCTAGGGTGATTTGCCGCTGCCCTAAGTCTGATTTTCTGCGTTTATTGATGAAAAACAGCCGCTGATATGTTTGGGACAGTGTGTTAAAACTGTCCAAGACAATGGGAAAAATCATTCTTTTTGCATGGAGGGATCCTGTAGTAAAATTAGTAAAATCACAATGAACACGTAAGGAAAATGACAAATCAGATTGCAAAATTCACAAAATACTGACAAGAAACAAGGTTAGAAGACAAACACAAATTTATTTATTGATAGGCTTGCAAGAGGGTTGGTTGCGCCACAATTGGCAAGTCCACAACCGGTACAATGATCACTTTGCTCAAAGAAGAGTCACTAGACTAAGAATGAGAGAAAGAAACTATGCTAGCTGCCACAAAAATCCGACCAATAACCAATGAAGACCATCCAATATATAGGAGAGGAGGCACAATTACCAAGGATAGAGAGAGTATGAAGCATGAGAGAAGGAGAGGGAGTAGGAGAAGCGCATGGGGAAGGGAGAGATAGTTAACTCATGTGAAGAATAGGAGAGTTAACACATGGGGGAATAAATTAGGAATTAAACGCATGTTTAAATGCTAAATTTGGCCAAGTAATGAGTGAGTTTTAGCCAAGGGAAAATTCGCCCTATTTTTTAGGGATTTTCCTAAATTTTAGGAAATTTGCGTTTAAAAGTAACTTAAGGCGAACTTTGGGAAATTGACGCATGGAAAGTGAAGATATGGTGAGTGAGGAAAAGTTAATGAGAAAATTAAGCCTTGATTGGGGAATTTCGCCCTATTTTTAGGGATTCATTATTTTTTTAGGAAATTAGCATTTAAAAGCAAAATAAGGTGAATTTTTGGGAGACTGATGCATGGAAAGTGAGAGAAATAGAGTGAGAAAATTAGCTTTGAATGGCTAAATTTGAAATGCCACCTCACCCATGCATCCCCTTTTTTAGCTCAATTAATTCTCATTTAATAATCAATCCTTGGAAAATGCATCCTTGGTCAATGATGTGATGTAGATGCCACATCACCTTGAAAATCTAACACATGTCATAATTTGAGCTTGCCTCTTGTCATTGCTAGAAATGGCGACCATTGCTAAAAATAAAAATTTCCAAAAATAGTCATCTGGTCCCAAAAATTTAAAACTTGTCGAAACTGACCCAAATTCTCCAAAAATTCTCAGGATGACTAGGCGACCACTGTCATGTGTCCAATGTCTAAAAATATATACTACCAAAAATATAAATTCCTCGCATGTCCATGATATTATACTCATTGGATTCGATTTTCCGCAAGGAATCCGAATCCGCATTCAGAATCGACATGTGAGCCCTGGTGCTCAACCTGCTAAAAATAGAAATCTGTGACAAATCGTCTCAGAACAGGTCCAAAAGACTCGGAATGTTTCAAGGATCCAAAATATGTGCTTAGAATATGAATCTAGGACATGGAGCTCAAGCTGCTAAAAATAGAAAGGTCTTGCATGTCGCCCGAAAATGTGCTATTGGGCCTAGAATCATGCAAGGACTCTCCTTGTATGCTCATCACTACTCCAAACTATCAAGAGACCCACTCAAACTGTGTCTCCTAAAAAGTAGCAACACCTGTTGTATGTAGACATCTCTCTCAAAATGCATGGGAAACCAAGTTAGCTCTAACTCTGAACCAAACAACCATGTATCGATCCTATACTTGTCTTTGGTGGGAGCCAACCTCTTGCTCAACACAAGTGCCAAACTCTGGGAGAATCTCAGAATGCCCGACAAAATAGTGCATGCTGGCTCTTAACCCACAAGATTTTCAAGGGTGAAAATCTAGGGGTTAACAATTGCGACTCAAGGGGGTAGGATCCCCTTGTGGGATGTCGAGAACCATATGAGTCTTTGTATCTATAACAACACTGCTTTGTGAGAACTCTGTAAGATGTACCAATGATGCTTTGAAAAGATATGTACCAAAATGCATCCTTGTAAATGTGTGGAAGGAAAGAAGGGCCTGTAAGCTGACCAAGAAGACCCTTTAAGCTAACCTATGATACCAAACCTTGTCCAATGGGCCATGGAGTCAGATCAATATAACACCTCCCACTGATACATTGAAATACAAGGGGTCTCATCCAAATCCGCTACCTGCTACTACCCCATATGTACACTCCTCCCCGCGGTAAATGTGTTGATGTCGACACAAGGGAGAGAGTCACTAAATCATATATCAATAATGTAAACACTTGTCAAGTGCGAAGGAACACCACCAATAATGACAGTGGGTCCTAAGGTACGAGCACAACCTGTCACTGTGAAAGATGTTCTGAAGTCTAACAATGACAAGGATCATCCAATCAAGGCCCAATGATACTCAACCTTGTCGGATGCGAGATAACTGCCAATGAGGCTAATGACTACCAAGGTGCTCTACTTCTAGGTCGTCCGTAGATAATGTGTCAAAGTCGATACAGGATGACCTGCTGAGAAGAAGAGCAATAACATCTCTCTTCCCTTAGAGCGAAGTGATAACTCAAGAAGATCAAGATGAAAAGAACCATGTACCATATCCCTATTGCTAGATGGGGGGGATGACTGACTCAAAGCAAGAGACTCAATGATAAGAGATGAGGAGACAAGACATAAAATGACTCAAGACTCTCCTATTCTCCTCAAACTAGCCATCCTAAAGGCTTAATGCTTTGGGAACAATGACAAAACGAGACCCCCATCCAGTCTCACTCTAATGGTAGACACAAAGGCTCGGCATGTGAAAGACAAAAATTCAGATTTTAACCCAGGAATAACAATTATGGACAACCATTTATTCAAGAAAAGAAAGACACACAAGACACGACCACAAACTGATATAACTAGGAAAACAAAGTGACACTTATGCAAAGACTAAAGTAAATAACTGAAGGAAAAAGACACTGCAAGGGAAATGTAGATTGCTGTCCTACAATCTGCAAAAATGAGCAAGCTAAACTACTAAAAAGACAATGCGGAAAAGGAGGGCCTACTCTAACACTCAAAAGTTTTACCCCAAAGTTGCCATGATGAAATCATCATACTCAAAGGACCAATGTAACCATGTAGCCAAATGATCAGTCCGACGAGAAAGGTCAACACAGTCAACCTACCAAGGGGACCCACCATGAAATCTCATATGACCCAAAGCTTCCTTGATGTACTTGCCGGTGAAGCCATAATTGAAGGGTGCCAGCTGACTGAAGGTTGGTTGGGACTTAGAACATTGTATTTCAATAGTAACAAGCATGAATGCATGAGAACCAAAACTCTTAGCATCTAGTTGCTGAAATACCTCCATCATTCTGAGCTCAATTGGGTCATGGTGAACTTTGATATCCAAGCTCTAATCAATCTCTGGATCCCGAAGAACAACCTTAGGATGCAGAATAGTAGGCAAAGTGTAAGGGACATCATCCTTCGGTTGAACCAAAAGTGGCTCTTCCTACTACAATGGTATTTGATCAAGCTGTCCTTGGACCACTGCTGTGATAGGCAAGGATGAAGCCTCTACTAGGATGGGCATAGATGAAATCCCATGTTGACTGATCTCTACTTGGTTAACTTGTGGTTCCTCCTCTTGAAGCTTTTCATCCTCTTGAAATTTTTCATCTTCACTAATGGCAGGAACCAATGAACACTCTCGAGTATTCAAATCTTCACCTTCATCTTCTTGGAACTCTACATGTGGCTCAAACGGTGCAGCTATTAGTTCCAAATCATCTAAACCTGAGCCATGATTATCTTGCTTATCACTGGGAACCTTCATTGGTTGGTCTGAGACATGGATCAGAGGGGGTTCACAAGCTGCAAAGTAATTTCTCTTTAACTTGATAGCAACAACGTGCGCTTCCTTCAGATTTTGAGGGTTTTCATTCCTGAGAAAAACACCAAAAATACCATCAAATGCCTCAAGATAATAAATCAAAGAAACAATTTTGTTAGGTTACTTTGTAAGGAATTCGATTGTAAAATTTGGAAAAACAAGCGTTAAATTGGAAAATAGTTTCATTTTCATGCTTTTTAATAATTGAAAAAATTGTGCATAAGCAGAAAATGTCCTGCATATTTGCCCATCTCTTAGTGAATTTCTCCTGGAAGGAATCCCATTCATCAATGGAAGCATCAGGAAGGGACTTGTACCATGCTCATGCTTCCCCCTCAAGGGTCGACACAAATATCCTCATCACAACATCCTCATGTTCAATATCAAAATTGCCCACCACTTGTAAAAATTTAGCCAAGTGATCCTCAACTGATTCTCCCAACCTCCTTGCAAACAAAGGTATGCGTTTAAGCCAGTTATGTGCAGGTAAGTCATGGGGATAATCTGGGAACACGACAAAACTTAGTGGGTCAAAAGCAAAAAATCTCCACCTTACTGGTGGCCTCACAGTTGCATCCATATTGTTAGTCCTAGATAGAAAAAAGCACTACTGCTACCCTACTACTAGCTCGAGATGGAAATAAAACGAAAGATGAAGAGGTCAAAGATACACTCACCATAGTGCTCATCGAAAAATAACTTACCTAAGAAATCATACGCTTACCAACTTCAAGAGGAGTTCTTGGTGAAGGGATAGTCTTGTTCCGGGGAAAGATGTTCGGGTTTGTTGAAGCTTGGAACTAGACCTTATAAAGGAATCGAAACCAAAAAGATCTTGTGTAAGTCCCTTGTGGAGTTGTCCCTGTATCCCGTGGAGTCACCAGGTGAGTTAAAACAAAGTAAAGTAAATGAAGTAAAAACTCACCGATGTCGTTGTTACCAAGGATGGTGTTCCCCAACAGTGGCGCCAATTTGTTAGCACAAATTTCCACCCTCCAAATAATAACAATGAAAACTTGGCTAATTCAAGGAGAAAAGCCCCAAATTGTCACGGGCTAGACCCATCTCCGTTTGGGCTAGTGCTTGCTAGCCTCAGGGGGGAGTCCCTAGGGTGATTTGTGTAATGTCTGTTAAGGTTTAAGCTATTATTAGGTTTCTTTTAAATTTACTAGATAACCATAGCATAGGTAGGATCACTGAGAGAAACACAATCACAAGATACACAGTATTTATCCTGGGAAACCCTCATGTGGGAGAAAACCCAACAAAACTTCTTTAATATAGATAGCCAATAAAATGCCAAGACAATAAACCAAAACACTAGACAATATCCAACATTGAGCAATGCGCCTCTCTCTTCCTTGTTCTCCCAACTGTAGCTACCAAACTTGCGCACTGGATGAGCGAATGGGTGAGTGAGATAATGAAGCGCTAGCTTTCTTTATTTATACAAACTGGTAGGTGCTGAACATGTGTCTCTTCATTGGGCAGGGCCGATTTGCCTTCTTAGTGGTTAAAACCAATTTAATTAGCCTGGGGGTTGACTTCTCAATTTGCATATTATATTTAGGGTTTGACCAATCCACAAAAGGGGATTTGGTCAATTACAATGCCCGACATGATCAATCCACAAAAGGGGATTGATCTAATGAATAATAACTCAATAATAAATATAATACTCTTTGCAGTTATAATATTTCAACACTCCCCCTTAACAAGAAGGGTATTCTACAACATCATCAGGAGATAGAGAGGGCAGCAACATCAACAACATCTGGAACATTGACTTGGCATATCTATAAATCATTGGAAGTTTTTCTTCATCATCAATATCATCATCCACAACAGGGAGCTGGAATGGCATCATCATCATCTGCATCAACATGGATTAGTATAACACTAATACATCATCATCATCAATAACAACACAAGGCTGATATAACATCAACAACAACAACATCACAACACGAAGGCTGGAGCATCATCAACATCAACACTAGGCTAGAAATCTTCAGCACGAAGCTGGCATCTCAACAACATCAACATGAAGCTAGAAATCTTCAACACGAGGTTGGCATCTCAACAACATCAGCACGGAGTTGGAAATCTTCAGCACGAGGTTGGCATCACAACAACATCAACACGAAGCTGGAAATCTTCAGCACAAGGCTGGCATCACAACAACATCAGCACAAAGCTGGAAATCTTCAGCACAAGGCTGGCATCACAACTACTCCCCCTTTCGAGGGAGGTCCTTTCGGACTACACCAAGCTTATCTCGAAAGTGCCCAAACTTTACACGAGACAGAGGCTTGGTCAACACATTTGCAACCTGTTCATCCGTGCTAACATACTGGAGCTTTATGGCTCCTCTCTGTACCATATCACGGATGTAATGATATCAGATTTCTATGTGTTTTGACTTGTCATGGAACACAAGGTTCTCTGTTATCTTTATGCAACTCTGGTTATCACATAGAATCACGGTTGCTTCCATCTCCAGATCAAATAGACCTATCAACAACTTCCGAAGCCATATGGCTTCGGCTTCACAACTGGCGGAACATGCATCGATGTATTTTGCTTTTTCCGTGATGTGAGAAATACTTGATTGCTTCCTACTTTGCCACGAGATCATGGCTGTTCCCAGACTGAAACAACATCCCGAAGTGCTCTTTCTGTTAGAGACACTTCCAACCCAATCTGAATCGGTATAACCACTTAGTCTGAAGTGTTGATCTCCATTATAACTGAGACCAAAATCTAATGTACCCTTAAGGTACCTCATCACATGTTTTGCAACAACTAGGTGAACATATCTGGGCTCTACCAACAATTGACTCAAGGTGTTCACAACAAAACACATATCTGGCTTGGTGTTCGTCAGATAAATCAACGATCCAATGATCTGTCTGTACAATGTAGCATCAATCAATTCTGACGAAGTGTCAACCAGGAGCTTCAACTTTGTTTACATGGGTGTATTCATGGATTTTCACTTCAACATATCAAACCTCTTAAGTATTTCAACTGCATACTTCCCTTGGTTAAGGGAGATCTTCTCTGGGCTCTGCCAAACCTCAAGACCTAAGAAATAGTGCATTAGGCCAAGGTCTTTCATCTCAAATTCTGCAGCGAGCTTCTTCTTACA